>VDFB02265405.1:0-67904 GCA_007258455.2 Sequoia sempervirens | reverse complement strand
GTTCAGATTGCTGATTTCATGCATGTTTATCTCTTCCTCAGGAATATCTTTTGGTGGAGGTGGAACTTTCAGTTAGGTTTTAGTTAACTGATGTTAGTTATCAGTTGATTCTCATATCAATAAGACTTGAATGTTGCCAAGTCCAATTAGTTTTAGTTTTAGGTCAGTTAACTGAGGTAGTCTTTCCAATTAACTATAGGTTATCTTTGTTTAGACATAGGAATAAATCTTGCATGTTGGCAAGACTGAATGTTAACTCAAAGAGGTTTTAGGGTTCCATACTCCTTTGAGATTCTATAAATAAGAGCACCTTGCTCATTGTATTTTAACTTTTTCTTGTGATAACAAATTGTTGTGCCACTTTCGCCTGCAATATTGCTATTCAGTGTTGGTTCACATTGTGTAAGAACAAGATTGTATGCTTACTTGTGGCTGCAAATCATTGTTCAATTTATTGTTTAATGCCATGTTATAAAGCTGGTTTGATCGTCTATTGTGTGTTTGTTTCATCATACAATTTGTTGTCCCAGATGTACTATTGTTGTTCAAGAAAGCTTTGAGGAAATAAATCTCACGCCTTTGTTCTTTGATCCAATGTCTCATTTCTTTCAGTAATTCGCTTTTGCACTCTTTATTTCAGCTTACAAACAAAAGTACAATGAGTCTTTGTGTGAATGTTGGATGCAAGTTTATTTGACCTTTTGTGTCAGAAATTCATACTTGGTTACTTTTAATTTCTCTTGCTCTGAATTTACTTGAGAAATTAGAAGCGTTTTAGCGTAGGCTTAGTTGTAGTTGGATTTATGAAAACAGAGAAAATCTCAACTACGACACAGACAGTTTTATAAACCTTGTGCTCTTAAGCTGAGAACAAATAGATCGGCCATTAGTTTAGTTGTTTCTTTTAACAAAAAGCATAATCAGCAAAGAGGGAGCTTCCCCTCCGAATTTGAAGAGCAGTTTATCTATGCATAGTTGTTTGTTTCCCACACACACTCTAGAGGTGTGAATTGAAATGCCAACATTATGTTTATTTATTTATTTATTTTACAGAAGGGTGGCTTACTCAAAGTGTTTTTAGGTCCAAAAAGTGTTAGCACTAGGCATGGGGTACAAGTGACTTGAAGAATATAATTTACAAGTGACATTGAAATGGAGAATTAAAAGTGATATTTAATTAAAAGTTCTCAAAAAAGTCACTTTATTTTATTAAGGGAATCTTGTTTTTGAAAAACAAGAATAAAAAAGCAAAAATACATTTTGAAAAACAACAAAAAAGCAAAAAATGTTTTCTCAAAAAAATAGTGAAAAAGCAAAAAATGCACTTTTCCGAAAAAGCAACAAAAATCAAAAGAACATTTTTCCTAAACAGCTCTAAAAAGGTTATAAAAGGAGGTGGGATCTTGAGAATTACTGGGAACATTAGAAAGGCATATTTCAGATGGACAGATCCTTTTTGAATTAACTGATTACTTAATTTTTGAAAAAATTCAACATGAGATAAAAGCTTTTTCATTTGTCATATACTGCATTTAGGTAGGGACCTTTAACATCTTTCATTACTGCTAGAATAGTATGCATATTTAATTTTGACATCTTACATTCATTCTACATTCACTTGCACCTACATTTCAAATTAGCACTTCATTTAACATTCCCATCAGTTCTTGTTGCATTCACATAGCATCTAGCTCTTGCATTTCATTCTTCAACATGCATTAATAAGTGCATTTTACAGTTGATACTTTCCAAATATTTAGTTCTAGATTTTCAGTTCTCACCACCTCTTACATTTCAAACATGTTTTACTCCCATTCGGCCTCACAGTCAGCTTCCTGCACTCTGTTTTTTCCATCCTATCAGTCACATTCTTTCTAGTCAGCAATACCATTTCGTCGATGGTCAAAAAATTCCCTAACAGTTGCATCCCTGGTTGAAAGTGTTACTGTGTAGTCAAGAAATTAGCATACATTGATCAAACCATCAATTTACAGTCATATCATGCCTCCCTTTTCATTCTTTACATATTTCATGGCCATGTTTCAGGCTTTTCTGTCATTGAATCATTCTACATTACCCTTTATGACTAGGACAATCCAGTCTTCATCATCCCTCATTCACATCTGTTTACTTAACTATTTGGCACAACACTATCAGTTCAACATAGCACTCTTGATAAGGTGCAAATCTTGGTGTAACGAAATTTAGAACTAAATCTTTTGATTCCCTAACCTAACTAGATATAAGCTCTTTTCTGTTATCTTTCATGTACATGGTTGGTCATTCGAATCCATATGGAGGAGAACCAGTTCACAAAATCATGCTTTCTAAATATATTTGAAGAGGACAATTAAATTCAAAAGTCAATACAAATGCCGAAGATAATAACAAAATACAAAATCCTTTATTGTCATTGGTATATACCAAAAGAATCTAAGCATGCAAAAGCAGTGACAAGAATATCACAATTCCTAAGATGATTCTCAACCCTCACCTCTAATGATGGCATAGTACAAGCTTCACTTGGTTGCTTGGTTTGAACTGGGCAATGACGTGTAAGAAGTTTTGCATATTGGCAACGTTGAGCATTTCTAATAATATTTTTCAGATTTGACAAGAGACTCCAATTTCTGCATAAAGAAGAAAATATATTATGTAAAAACAATGATAATTACAAATCAATATCATTTCTACCAACAACAGCTGGAAACTTCTATTTTAAATAAGCATATACTAGATTATTGAAGACAATTAATTACCATATTTAAAATAAGCATGTACTAAACTATTCGAGACAATTAATTACCCTTTTGGGAAAGCATATTTGAATGTCCCACACTAGCTAAATAGTAAGCTCAAGTTGTAGTCTAAACAGTTTGGCAACTTCTGCCTACATTTCAAAACACTGTCAATTAGATTGTGTCAACAAATTAAATGGCTTCTTTGTTTCCACTCCTTTCTTTCTACTCTATCAATGCCCAAACAGCTAAGGCAAAACATTTTTGAAGTACACAGAGGTGAGACTATTCTCCTTTACCATTCATAGGGAAAGGGTGATTCCCCCTGCAACTTGGCCTGTTCCTTGCTAATCAAGATGGCTTTAGAGTACCGGTGCGCATTCACCCACTAGGGATTGCAAGCTGGTTAGAGCACAATGAGAATCTAGCAGCTAGGGTAGGAACATGGGAAAGTGAAAAAAGCATGTGGTGTGTGTCTGAGACATAAGTGTTGCTAGCACAAAATCAAAATCATCCATTAGAAAACTATCCTACTAGCAACATTCTATCACTTCTAATGTCCCCTTTTCAAATTAAATTAATTGGGGACCCATTTCTTTATTTCTTATGGGCTAAGAATATAAACCTAGGGAAATAATTTAATAATAATATTTCAAGTTGGTCCCAATAATTTCATTTTAAAACATTGTAAAAGAACAACTTAACTATTATTATATATTAATAATATGGCCATCTAAAAGGACATTATAAGGTCTTATGTAATATTGTATTAATATTAAAATGTGTTTCTGAACACTTTTGGAAGGAGTTTTTTGAGGGAAAAGGAAATTCAAATTAAAGGGACCAAAAATGAACTTAAAAAAGGAACAGAATTGCTTGCTGAAAAGAAATCACCTATTGTTTATGAAATAGAAAACCCCCTTTTATCTGATAGCTTGAGCACTTGTGTTCATATATTTCTCTCAAGGACAAAAAAATTTGGAATGAGGAGATTCAGAGGAGGAAAACCTTCTTGGTTTCTAGGCAAGAACAAAGGACAAAAACTCTCTTGTTCTTTGAGGCAATTTCATCCAAGAATCACAATTGAGCTTAGAAGATTGCAGTGTGTTTCCAGTTTCTAGTTGGTGTGTAAGTTCCACATGTTTGCATTTTAATGTGGTGTGCTTATTTCACCATTTCAATTTGCTATGGTACTGCTACAATGCTGTTACAATACTGCCACCACAATGCCACTACATTACCCTATCATCATGACAAGTATTTATAACAACAATTTGTAACATCATATGAGTTCTTGCATTTTTATCAAATAAAGTGTCATTCCAATATTTATATATTTCTATGAGTTTGTTGTTTCAAAATATCACTGTGATTGTTGCTACGCAACATTGATAATTGAACAATTTATGGTGGCAATCATATATATCAAATTTCAATATCTACATATATGTTGGTTAGCATTTAATCATTAATCTTCTTGCATCTATATTTGATGCTGCCATTTGACAACAGTTTATATTCAATTATTTGTAATTTGATCAATGGCGGACTTGTAAGGTGTTCATCCTTTTTGTTATCAGATTCTCATATTTACATATGTGTTGGCCAGTGTTTAATCATTAACTTTCTTGCATTATATTTGGTGTCTCCATTTGACAGCATTTTTAATTTAGTTATTTATAGCATAGTTGGAAGACTTGCCTAGTAATCAGCGAGTCATAAAAATCTCGCAAGTCTTTTTTTTTCAAACGAATCTGTTTGGTGTTTATTCGACGAGTTTTTTGGTGAGTACTCGCCAAAAACTCACAAGTCCGCGCCAAAAACTCATCTATGTCAGGAACATAAACAGCAATGTCTTTTATCAACTTCATTTCATTTCAAAAAGCTTTGAAACTTTGTGTGGAGAGCAAACCCCACCTCCTCCCCCCCCCCCAAGCAAGAAGACACCATTTGCAACAACCTGCCATCGAGAAGAGCAGATTCAAATGCATTTTTTGGCAGATTTTCAAGGAAAATTCGAATCACAGGTAGGATTTTGGTTGTTCTTTTTTCTTTTTGATTAATCATTTTTTTTCATTCTTGTTGCAAAATATTCAATCCAAATTGAAAAAAAAAACTTCATAGAGCACAAAGAAGCAATTTTTTTGCATTTAGAATCCAAAAAACAAGATTCATCATTATCTTTTGTTGATTTTTTCTAATTTTTTTCATTATTTTCACTATTTATTGAATTTTGCAAACCTAGGTTCATTTTTTGTGTAGAATGTCTAGATTAGTTAATTTATAATTCATTTAAACACATTTGTATCAATTTAAATCAAATTTAGAGAGATTTTTTAATGATTTAGGTTGTTTTTAAAATTTTTTTGTTTTAAAAAACCAATATGTTGTACATTTTTTTGTATGTGTAGGTTGAATATGCACTATAATGGCTTTTGGCTCTGCTTCAGGTTCAGCCTCAGGCTCCGCCCCATTGGTGCCCACACCATCATGGGTTCCAAGCATTCGTCCTCCAAGAGCTAGAGACCCTGCATGGAAGTATGTTGTAAGAGGGTCAGTACCTAGATCGGTTATTTGCACTAAATGTAAGAATGTATATCATGGAGGCATAAATCGCCTCAAATACCATCTTGCAAGCATTCCTCGGCGTGATGCCAAGCCTTGTGAAAAGGGAAAAGAAGAGATTAGATGAGAGATGCATGCCCTACTTGCAGTTGCTGAGGAAAAAAAATTGCAAAGGGAGAGGACAAAACCAGCCATAGCAGCAACCATAGCTATTGGACATGGTCAGGAGCCCGAGCAGGCAAAGATAGTCAGATGAGGAAGCAAAAATTGGCAACGTGGGCTCTCTTTGTGGTCCACAGCTATGCACTCATGGCACACCGTCCTTTAGCCACCCCCCCCCTTCCTCTACTTTGAGTAGAGTGCCACCACCACCGCCAATATCTTCACACACACCACAGTTTTTTTATGCCACGAAACACACCAGCAGCACAGATCCATTGGAGGCTATAAGGTGGAATAAGGAGGTGCATCAACATACCGACATGGCATGTGTAGACTTTTGGTATTTCAATAACATTCCATTCAATGTAGCGAGTAGTCCCTATAGGCACAATTTGGTTACCACATTGACAGTTGCGGAAAAAGGCTACAAGCCACCTTCTCACAAAGACTTGAGTGGGAGGTTAGTCAACTTAAATTTTAAGCTAAGCTTATGTTCTTTAATTTAAATTAATTTATGTTGAATTCAAGCTATTTTTTATTTAAAAATTACAATTTTGTACTTATTTAATTATTTTACTTTGTACTTGCAGGTTGCTCACAAATGCAACCAAAAGAGCAATGCAAGTAGTGGAACAACAAAAGAAAGAATGGAAGAAATATGGCTGCACCATTCTTTCCAATGGGTGGACGAATGGGAAAAACCGCACCATCCTTAATTTTTTGGTTGCTTCAAAAGGTGAAGTTGTGTTTTTGAAATAAGTGGATGCCTCCAAAAAGATAAAAATTGCATAAACATTGTGTACATTGTTGGAGGAAGTTGTCATGGAGGTGGGGATTGATAATGTGGTGCAAATCATCACGGATAATACAGCAGCATACGTGGCAGCTGGGAGAATTCTTGAGAATACACATCCTACACTCTTTTGGTCACCTTCTGCAGCACATTGCCTTGACCTTCTTTTCAAGGACATACGCAAATTTGTTTGGGTGGCACCAATTGTAGATGATACAAGGAGCAACACAAAATTTATCTACTATCACCCTTCGGTTCTTAATTTGATGAGAGAGCATACGGAAGGGAAAGAATTGGTGAGATCGGGTGCCACAAAGTTTGAGACGGTTTTCCTAAAATCGCAAAGCATTTTGGGTTCTTTGGCCTCTTTAAAACAAATGTTTGTGAGTCAAAGATGGAATGACTCCACATATTCAAAGAAGCCCGAAGGAGAGAGAGTTTCAATGTAGTGATCACCCTAGTTTGTCATACAATTTTTTTCAATTTTTAACCAGCTTAATGGCTCAAACATTTTGTCAAACAGTTCTCTTATATACAGTTTCAAATTCAAGTTCAATATAACAGCACCCTCTAATATAACTCCCAATCATTTTCATTCAGACCTCAAGGATATACATTAATCAATTTGCATTATATAGAGGATAAGAAGATTTTGTAATTATGCTATGACAGATTTGGTACTCACAATACAAGAAATACATCTGGAAGTTACTTCATCAAAGCATATTCAGAATCATGATAATAAAACTATTACAATTCTCTGACCTAGAATATACAAACATTCTCCTGAAATCTTTGCAATGTAACTACAACTTACTTAGACTTAATTGAGTTCATACAAGCCTCCAAGAATGCAAGGATACTGGCTTCATCTAGAAACAGCAATCCACAGACTACAATGGCATCATGTTGAAATCATTACCCCATTGTTTGAGCTGAGCCAACTCCTTGTGCAATTCTAGGTCTTTCCTATCAAAACTCTCAATCAACCTCTCCGTGAACTCAACATATGAATCAATCCAATCATGACCCATAGTGATCATGCCATTGTGCCACCACTCATGAGCACGACCGTCCAAATGTATAGCTACACAACGTCCCCTTTCGGAATAACCATATTTCTTGCCCTGATTTTCTGAAGATATGCTTTATGATGGTTTAGTGTTCAAGACTATATTCTTTTTTTCTCCTTTTCTTTATATCAACTTATATATTTATACATATATAAGTTCTTGTGAGTAAATACACCAATCACTAATTGTTGCTACATTTCCCAGATGCAGATTTATTTCTGAATCTTTCTCCTATTGCTTCTGGTTCTCTTACTCTTCTTTCTTCCCAAATCTGCGTGTATCATCTTGAATTGATTTAGTCCTAGCAAAAAAGTCAGAGATCCATCACTAAAATAGTCTGACAAGTAGAATATTAGTACTCCACATTGAACATGAGTAACTCTATATTAAATACAATAATTAATCTAATTCAAGATGACATATTAGCAAAGTTATAATAATAAGTAGTAGTCTGCATAGTCTTATTACACCAAAGTAACATTAATAAATAACATCGGTTAGATAAAGATCGTTATGTATAGATTGTGTTTATCAACCATTAATAATGTACTTATCAACCATAATATATTTAAATGTATTTATTAATCATTAACTATTATTTTGATCCCTAATCATTCATACCTGAATTCATAATAATTTAAATCTCATTTTCTAAGTACATAAAGTATTTATCATCTTGAAGAATACTTGCTACAGTTCCTATCCCCACCCTTCATACACTTAATTAATTATTTGAATACAGAAAATACTTATCTACTGAAGCTCCTTAAATCTCCTAGCCATGATCTTATATATGACAAGATATCACAAGCTGCAAAAAATTAGAAAGCCTTTTGGAATGGTTCGATGTTTCTTCTTTACATAGAATATATTCATGTCTTCTTTACTTTTTCCCCCTGCCAACAATGATCAAATTTTTGGGAGGATATCTTCCCTTTATTCAATGTTGTTATTTATTTCTCAATGCCTTTCTTTTTTATCCTATGCCATGAAATAAGCAGACTGCCTTTTCTTTTGTATTTCCCATGTTTCTCCCTCCATGCTTTAGACTTGCTCTGACTTAATATTTATGGTTGCTGCTGGGACGTGTCTCTTCATTTGTCTTTGTTTGTTTGGAACTGATTCACAAAGGTTGGCTCTTTTTGATCAATAATATTGTTTGATTTGCTGTAGTCCCTGACCGAGGTGAGCTGAGAGCCGAGAGCTTCCTCCTCCTGCCTTTGTAGTCTTGAGCCATTAGGTTTGAGTGCAGTTCCCCCATTTTCCTCCTTGAAATGTCTGTTGGCTCCCAAGGTTTCCAGGAATGTCCTTTGTTCTGTTTCTGATTGGGTTTTCTTGGCAGACATTTTTGGAAAGAATAATTTTATTGGAATGGCACACATTTTAAAACACACACAGGAGGTTTGGAGTTCTGCATATTTTGCCCTTTACTTCAGAGCCAGTTAAGACAGAGAGGCTATCTGGTTGTCGAGGTTGTTTGTCCCTCAGTGGAGAGCCCAGTGGTTCATGGTATTTCTGAATTGGCCCAGCCTGAGTTTCTCAGTACTCCCAGAGATTGTTTGTGTCCTCACAACGTGAGCCCTCCTGACAGCATGTCCCTTCCTGCCTGGGCCATCCTGCCAAAAAGATCTCAGCCTCCTTCCACTTCTCCTGTTCACTGCCTAGTTAATCACGTTTATATATATATATAATTTAAATGAAAATGTTCTATAATGATTACTCTATTTTAATGCAAATATATAAATATATTAAATGTGTACTTATCTTAGATATTCTTTTGTAATGGGGACATCACAAGTCTCCCCCTCTTGTCTTTGCTTGTCCTCAAGCAATCCTTATAACTCTTTTCTTCCTTGATCTCTTGATGTTCATTGCTGGTACAGTGGTCTTCATTCTGGAAAAAGATTGTAACATCTTGTTACACTAATGTCTTTAAGGATATCCAGCCCTAGAATCCTAGGGAAAGGTTGTAACACCTCTTCCCAGGCCCTCTGGATACCTTATTCTTAAGAGTATCCAGCCTTGTAATCTTGAAAAATATTGTAACATCTCTTTCAGGCCCTCTGGATACCTTATTTTTAAGTGTACCCAGCCTTAGAATCTTGGAAAAGATTGTAACATCTCTTCCAGGCTTTTCACTTCTCAAGCCTTAGGATACCCAATATTTTGGTGTATCCATCCTTAAGATGTTCGAAAGAACCTTGGCTCTGTCTAGGCCTTATGGATACCCTATTTGGGTATATCCATCTTAATTCTTATATGCATTCATCACTATAATGTAATATTACATATTATCCTCAAAGGATGTTCTTGTACAAGGGAGATGACTTATATTGAAAATTCTATTCTTGTTCTAGACAAGGGCCATTATGTTTTGCCCTTCCTGAATTTGTTTATCTTTAAATGCCTTAATACTTTCTTCTCTTTCCCATGTAGCTTCTTCTTCAGGAAGTTCCTTCCACTTGATTAGAGATTCGGTAATGATCCTGTTCCTCAATTTCCTTTCTCTGGTATCTAGGATAAATTTTGGCTCTTAAGATAAGTTTTCCTTCATCATCTAGAGGAGGTAACTCAAGTAGCTCAAGCACACAAGCAAGTAGCTCAAGCATGCAACCAAGTAGCTCCAGCAAGTATGCAACTAGCTCAAGTAGACAGGTAGGCAGCTCAAGAACGCAAGCAACCAGCTCAAGCACGCAAGCAACCAACTCAAGCATGCAAGTAATCAGCTCAAGCAAGTAGGCAAGTAGCTTAAGTAGACAAGCAAGTAGCTCAAGCATAGAAGCAACCACCTCAAGCAAGTAGGCAACCAGCTTAAGCATGTAAGCAAGTAGCTCAAGCAAGCAAGCAACTAGCTCAAGCAAGTAGGCAACCACCTCAAGCATGTAAGCAAATAGCTCAAGCAACTAGCTCAAGTAGACAAGCAACTAGTTCAAGCATGCAAGCTCCTAGCTCTAGTAGACAAGCAACTAGCTCAAGCACACAAAGGATGGCAGGAAAGATGCTCTGATACCATTGTAATGTCCCCTTTCGGAATAACCATATTTCTTGCCCTGATTTTCTGAAAATATTCTTTATGATGGTTTAGTGTTCAAGACTATATTCTTTTTTTCTCCTTTTCTTTATATTAACTTATATATTTATACATATATAAGCTCTTGTGACTAAATACACCAATCACTAATTGTTGCTGCATTTCCCAGATGCAGATTTATTTCTGAATTTTTCTCCTATTGCTTCTGGTTCTCTTACTCTTCTTTCTTCCCAAATCTAAGTGCATCATCTTGAATTCATTTAGTTCTGGCAAACAAGTCAAAGATCCATCACTAAAATAGTCTGACAAGTAGAATATTAGTACTCCACATGAACATGAGTAACTCTATATTAAATATCATAACTAATCTTATTCAAGATGACATATTAGCAAAATTATAATAATAAGTGGTAGTCTGCATAGTCTTATTACTCCAAAGTAACATTAATAAATAACATCGGTTAGATAAAGATCGTTATGTATAGATTGTGTTTATCAACCATCAATAATGTACTTTTCAACCATAATATATTTAAATATATTTATTAATCATTAACTATTATTTTGATCCCTAATCATTCATACCTGAATTCATAATAATTTAAATCTCATTTTCTAAGTACACAAAGTATTTATCATCTTGAAGAATACTTGCTATAGTTCCTATCCCCACCCTTCATACACTTAATTAATTATTTGAATACAGAAAATACTTATCTACTAAAGCTCCTTAAATCTCCTAGCCATGATCTTATATATGACAAGATATCACAAGCTGCAGAAAATTAGAAAGCCTTTTGGAATGGTTCGATGTTTCTTCTTTGCATAGAATATATTCATGTCTTCTTTACTTTTTCCCCCTGCCAACAATGATCAGATTTTTGTGAGGATATCTTCCCTTTATTCAATGTTGTTATTTATTTCTCAATGCCTTTCTTTTTTATCCTATGCCATGAAATAAGCAGACTGCCTTTTCTTTTATATTTCCCATGTTTCTCCCTCCATGCTTTAGACTTGCTCTGACTTAATATTTATGGTTGCTGCTGGGACGTGTCTCTTCATTTGTCTTTGTTTGTTTGGAACTGATTCACAAAGGTTGCTCTTTTTGATCAATAATATGGTTTGATTATGTTTAGGAACTTGTTTTGATATTATTTGTTAAATTTAGTGATCAGATTTAATGCACAGAAAATTAATTCAAAATCAGACACAATAACACAGCAGATACCCTGGGAAAACCCTCCTCTTGAGGGAGAAAAACCTAGCAACAATATATCTCTTATATATTGAAACAATAATAGAATCTCCTTTACAATAGAGGCCAATATGAAGGCTTATCACATGCACATCAATCTGATGCAACACAAAAGACAATCTGATGAAGATAATCTCAGACAACAATAATATCGAACTTCTCTTGAACTCAATCTGCCTTGTATAGAATTCGCACTAAGAATGATATGATGAAGTATATTGAATGAACTGAATATGAATACCAAACAACGAAGTTCCATTGAGTATATATACACCACGAATGGAAGAGTCATATCTTTCCAAAAGCAAGTCGGCCTTTATCAAGAATCGTGCCTCCTTCATGAGATCGTGTCACTTCAAGGTCGGCCTCCAATAATGTCATGTCCCCATCCTAGTCAGCACAGCTGGTGTCGAGGTTAGCCTATCATTTGATCCTCGTAGGCTGACAGGAGTGTTCAGAGGATCCTTTTTGGCAGTTGCTCAGTGTTGGTTAGCTCCAGCCAGTGTCAGTTTGGGCCTTCGGGCAGAATCTTCCGTGAGTTCTTCGCAGAACCTTCATTTTTAGAAAGTTAGGGTCATGAAGTCGCTATTTCTGCGCACCGGTGTACCTCATCACCAGATTCCACCCATGTCAGATTGACGGAGGTGGTTGATTATTAGCTATTTAATTTGATTTATTATTTTATTGAAGAGCATGAATTAATAATTTTATTTACCATGTACTTCAAGGGTCATAATAATATAATGCATCTCAATGAGTGAATTTCTAATGCCTGGCCAAGTGACTCTACCATTTGTAATCAATTTTCCCAAGTTCCTCAAAAGGGTACCAAACTCTCTATTTAAATGATTATTTTAATGAAGAATTGGTGGGCCCAACTTCTTCATATAAATATATTACTTCCTCACAAAAACCTAACCATCTTGCTTCATTGGTCTCAATTTCGTCTTCCTGTTAATCCTGCTATTGAGCTTGCAAACCTAGGTTTCGGGCGAATGCTTCTGAGAACGTAACCTCTTCGATCGTATACCGAAATTTGAGATACCACCAAGATTGCACTTCTTGGTGATTTTATCCAAGTCAGCGATTGAGCTTTAATCATTTAATCAGACAGAGATTCACCAGTATTCAGCAGAGATTATTCAACTTCCATCAGAGGCGACTTCATTCATTTCCATTCATCCGAGTTCAGGCACAAATTTCAAGAAGCCGTACCTGCATTTATTGCTGCAGACTGGCCGTACTGTACCAGCAGGCCGTACATCTGTACTTCAGGCCGTACTTGTCAATTTCCTGAGGAAACGCCTCCATCCTCTGTTATTTGGTGATTCCACATTGGGGCGCTTGGTATTCTGTGTCATTTACATTGAGATTCGAGCTGGAGGAGATTCTTATATTTTTCTGGCCGTACCATCATCACCTACAGCAGCCGCCATCCAGGTTTCCAATAAAAAATCATTGTATTTGATTCTTGTTCAGCTTTTGTGTATTGCAAAGTTCAGGAGAATTAATTTTAATGAAACGCCTTGCATTCTGAACATTTTCCATCAATTTCTATGCATATTTGAATTTCTATGAATTTATTTAATATTTCTAGAAAAATCGCAATATATCATTTTGTCTGGAAAAACCTCAAAAAATACAAAAAAAACCAAAAACTTGCAAAAACTTTCAAAAAGACAATTAGGGTTTGAATCAGAGAACCACCAGGGTTCCGACAGTGGTATCAGAGCACAGATCTCCTGCCATCCTGTGCTTTTTCAGTGATTATTCAGAATACAGTGCATTTCTGGGTTGCCTTTTATGAACCAAGACATTATTCAGTATACCCGAGGTGTAGGGACAGGCAAAGACGAAGACTGGACAGGTCCTCCGATTCCAGAAGGTCAGACAATATCAGGAGTGCTTGGTTTTCACAGATCCAGTTCAGACGGTAGTGAAAACAGTGTTGCAACCCTAATGGCAGATCGTGAGACGTCCTCAGAGACTCGCAGGGATCCAGGGAAGGCACATGCAGAGGGTGACATTACTGATGAGGAGTTTAGACGGAGACATGACAACATGATGGATATGATGTCGCAGCTGATGGGTACTATTAGGCAGTGTACGCCCACACAGCCTCATTTCATACAGATTGGACAGACGAGCGGGACCACTCCAGTGGATCAGCCATTGGCATCAGCTCCTAGGCAGCCGTTACCGATCTATCAGGAGCGTAGGCCAGGTCAGCCTACTTTCTTACCCAAAGATACTCCACCTCAGACTCCAGGAGCAGAGCATCAGGTGCATCACCAGGACTTCCAGCCACAGAACGGCATGTCGGTGGCAGACTTGACGAGATTTCATGGCGAGTACATGTCTTTAGCGCCTGAGATCCGGCAGGCACTTACGTTTCATGAGTTTATAGATGTCTATAAACCCAGAGGAGGAGGTAGATTTGATCGTAGACCCCCACAGCATCAACAGCAGCCACAGGTGAATAGAGATTTACAGTATGCTGTGAGCAAGATTACACTGCCGTATTTTGACGGGTCCGAAAAGACATCAGCTAGGTCATGGGTCCAGAAATTGGACAACTATCTGTCACTTAGACCTATGCAGGAGGATGAGGCAATTAAATTTGCCACTTTACATCTGGACGGAGTCGCGCATGATTGGTGGCACCACGGCATGTACACATTAGGCCATCATGTTGTTAATACCTATCAGGAGTTCACGAGCAGATTGATAGAAAGATTTGATAGGAAGGATCCAGAGTTGTATTTCAGAGAGTTGGCTCAGCTCAGACAGACTGGCAGTCTGGAAGCATACATTGGCGAGTTTCAGAGAGTGGCAGTCATGGTGACTGGCATTTCAGAGAGGAGACTCATTATACTATTTGTTGAGGGTTTGACAGAACCCATGAGAGGTTGGGTCAAGGCTTTTGACCCTCCCACACTTCAGGAGGCCATGCGGAAGGCACGCAGCATGGAACTTGCCGCACCTCGCAGCAAGTTCAATTCAGGGTCCACTACATACACGAGACCCAACAGGCCTTTCGATAGAAACAATGACAGAAATAGACCCTTTGACAGGAGGAAGGATCAACAGGATCCTAAGAGACAGAATGCACCCCCGTTTGACAGAGAAACTTTGAACGAATTACGTAAGAAGAAGTTGTGTTTCTGGTGCAAGGCACCCTATGATGAAAAGCACATATGCCCACTTCGTCCGAAAGTCAAAAATAACCAAATGGAGTGGTATTATGAGGGCGAAGAGCAATCTGATCTGTCAGACCAGCAAGCTGATTCCGAGCCTTCAGATGATGAGAAGTCCGAAAATGAGAATGAACATGAAGGTGGAAGGAAGCTACAGGAAGCCCATCTGACTAGTCTTCAGAGAGATGGTTCATTTCGACTCCGTGGGCTCTTAGCAGGTCAGAAGGTGATTACTTTGTTGGATACGGGTGCGACACATAATTTTATTGATGCACGTCTAGTGGAGAGACGTGGTATCCAGACAGAGGCTTTCGAGGGTATCCGAGTCAAGGTAGCCGACGGATACACGCTCAGGTGCGACAGGAAGATTACTGATCTGCCGATGAGATTGAACAACTATGAATTCAAGACTGAATTCTATGTTGTTAATATGGGTGATACAGATGTGGTACTAGGGATGGCATGGTTACATGATTTGGGTGAGTTCACGCTCAACCTACGGGATATGGAGATGAAATTCAAGGTTGACGGAAGGCCACATGTCATCAAGCAATTCGGGACAGTAATCTTAGGATGGTTTCATTCAGACGGATGGAGAGGCTCATTCGTCATGAT
Organism: Sequoia sempervirens; assembly: GCA_007258455.2. Classification (NCBI taxonomy): domain Eukaryota; kingdom Viridiplantae; phylum Streptophyta; class Pinopsida; order Cupressales; family Cupressaceae; genus Sequoia; species Sequoia sempervirens. Next base: position 52,475 of record VDFB02265405.1, on the reverse strand, counting down.
ATGGTTGACTGGGCGGCTGAGTGCATGTTGATGCCAGCCCAGCAGGAGCCGCAGAAGGGTGAGTACCACCCTGACATACAGATTCTGAGGACCAAACACTCCAAAGTGTTTAGTGATATTCCACCTGGTAGGCCTCCAGATAGAGGTACAGAGCACATTATTGAGTTGGAGGAGGGCGCAAAGCCCGTTATGATTACTCCCTACCGACATCCGAAACGACTCAAAGATGAAATAGAAAAGACCATTAATGAGTTGTTGGCTATGGGTCATATCAGACCTAGCAAATCCCCTTTTGCTTCATCGGTTGTATTGGTGAAGAAGAAGGATGGATCCCTTCGGATGTGCATCGATTACAGGCAGCTCAACAAAAGAACCATCAAGAATAGGTACCCCATTCCGCGCATTGATGAGCTGATAGATGAGTTGCATGGTGCAGTCTTCTTTACGAAGATTGATTTGAGATCAGGGTACCATCAGATACAGATGAGGGAGCAGGACATTGAGAAAACCGCTTTCCGGTGTCATTGCGGTCACTTCGAGTTCTTGGTTATGCCCTTCGGGTTAACCAATGCACCTGCCACCTTTCAGGCAACTATGAACAGGGTTTTCAGTGCTCAGTTGAGGAGATTTGTGTTAGTCTTCTTCGACGACATTTTGGTCTATAGCAGGTCATGGGAGGAGCATCTGGCTCATTTGGACACAGTCTTGGGTATCTTAGCAGATGAGTCTTTCTATGCTAAGGAATCCAAGTGCGAGCTTGGCATGGAGGAGTTGTTATATCTGGGGCACATCATCAGTGCCAAGGGAGTGAGTATGGACCCTGAAAAGGTCCGAGCTATTGTTGCCTGGCCTGTACCTGAGAACCTTACGCAGCTCAGAGGTTTCATTGGGTTGTGTGCATTCTACAGGAGATTTGTTAGCGGGTTCTCACGTCACGCCGCACCCCTTACAGACTTGACGAAGAAGGGGGCTTTTCAGTGGTCACCACAGGCGCAGGAGTGTTTTGACAGGTTTAAGGTGATCATGACTTCATGTCCGGTGCTAGCATTGCCTGACTTTTCGAAGTCATTTGATTTATTCTGTGATGCTTCAGGAGAGGGCATTGGTGCCGCTTTGATGCAGGAGCGTCATCCGATTGCATTTGAGAGCAGGAAACTCAGGGGTCCTGAGAGATTTTATAGCATTTACGACAAGGAGATGTTAGCCATTATGCATGCATTGGCTAAATTCGGCAAGAGATTTCCGGTAGGCAGCAAATTCAAGAGTTCAGACAAGACTAAGGCAATGTACCTCAAAACATTTCCTTGACAAATGGTGACTTGAACGCAGAGGCTATAAATGGGTCAAGAACCGCAAATATATGACTTCGCCGACATTACTTCATTAAGGGAAGGAATATAGTAGTTTAATTTTGTCTCGTAGACCCCACTTGAATGCCTTAGCACAGATTACAGAGGATTGGAGGCATCGGATCATTGCAGAGTATGCTAAGAACCCATGGGCTTCTAGCATCGTTGACAGGACAGAGCAGGACGACAGGTATACAGTTGTAGATGACTTGATCATTTACAAGGGGCGGATTCTTTTGGTTCCTGACTCTGAGTTACGGACTACAGCTTTGAGAGCCTTTCACGACCTTCCTATGGCGGGCCATCCTGGATACTACAAGACTTACAAAATGGTTCGGGAACGGTTTACTTGGAAAGGGCTGAAAAATCGATGTTTTGGTGCGATGTCCGTGGAGTGTTCGTGTGCCAACGTACAGCGGCAAGGTGAGCACACTTATCCCGGCTGATTACTCCAGCCCACTTCCGATACCTGACAGGAAGTGGGAGTGTTTATCCATGGACTTTATCACGGGTTTGCCGAAAGCCCAGGGTAAAGATTGCATTTATGTAGTGGTCTATCGGTTGACTAAGTACGCCCATTTCTTCCCGATTACGACTACTTTCACAGCATCGCAGACTGCAGAGTTGTTCTTCAGAGAGGTTTTCCGATTGCATGGATTGCCTCGGACGATAGTCAGCGATAGAGACAGCCCGTTCATGAGCAACTTTTGGCAGGAGTTGTTCAGACTTTGTGGGACCGAGCTGACACCGAGTACCAGCTACCATCCGCAGACCGATGGACAGACAGAGATTGTCAATAAGTGGGTGGAAGGCTATTTGCGTAATTATATAGCTGGTCAGCAGAGAGCTTGGGTGAGGTGGATTTACTTGTGCGAGTATTGTTATAACTCGACTCACCATATGACGATACAGATGACCCCCTTCATGGCATTGTACGGGTATGAGGCTTCACTGGATTTGATTTTGTTTTATAGCAGAGTGCTCTGTAGTGCGTGTGATATGATGCGCAGTCGCCAGGATCTTGAGGTCTCCGGCATGGGCCATTCAAATAGTACGTAATCAGCATAGCGATGTCGAACGTAAGAGGCTGACGCAACAGGTGGGTGATATGGTGTACCTCATGTTGCAGCCGTATCGTCAGTCTACTCTGCGGAAGAGTGGGGCTGAGAAACTTAAACCTCGCTACTATGGTCCATTTCGTGTTGTCAGACGAGTGGGCGAGGTTGCTTATGAGTTGGACTTGCCAACTGATAGCAAGGTCCATAATGTATTTCACGTTTCTCGCCTGAAGAAGGCATTGGGTCAGCATGTTGTTCCATCTCCAGGTTTGCCACCCCTTGACGACGAAGGGAAACTGATACTAGTACCTGAGGCCATCCTTGATATGAGAGAGAGACACCTTCGGAGGCGTGTGATCAGGGAATATCTGGTCAAGTGGAGAGATTTGCCAGCTGAGGATGCTACATGGGAGTCAGAGGCGATTTTACAGCATCCAGAGTTGAGATTGCTTGAGGACAAGCAATTTCAGGGAGGGCGGACTGTCATGTCCCCATCCTAGTTTGCCATCACCGGTGTCGAGGGTTAGCCTTATCATTTGATCCTCAGAGGGTCGACAGGAGTGTTCGTGAGGACTTTGGCGCTGCTCGTTGGTTAGCCCCGCCATGCTGTGTGTTTGGGCCTTCTAATCTTCCGGTAGAGTCTTTTCGCAGAACTTCTATTTTAGAAAGTTAGGGTCGCTAAGTCGCTATTTCGGGCAGGGCACCTGGTGCACTTTATCAGCTCAGATTCGACCCAGTTCAGCAGATGGTTGATTTGACGGAGAAATAAGGAGTAATTAATGGATTATTAAATATTTAATAATTTGACTTTATTATAAAGTCACTTTATTGAAATATTAAAGTATTTAATTAATTGGCTCAATTATAAAGTATTTAATTATACTTTATAATATATTATTATAATGTGACTTAATGAGTATTTAATGCTCATTAAAAGTGGACGCCAATTATTTAATCATTTCTCCTAAGTTCAAAAGTGAAAATTAAATCATTTATTTAAATGATTATTTTAATGAAGAATTAGGTCGAACTTTTCAAGAGAGAATATATTACTCTTCACAGGCAAAATCGAACTATCTTGTTTATTATTCAATTTTGTCTTCTGAGCATCTGAGCATTGGAGTTTGCAACCCCTAGGGTTTCTGGCGAACATCGTTTCTGGAGAACGTAACCTCTTCAGAGATCAGGCATACTGAGGCTGTGAGATACCAGCTGAAGATTGCACTTGGTGATTTCATCCAGAAGTCACAGATTGAGCTTAATCATTTAACCAGACAGAGATTCATCAGTATTCAGCAGAGATTATTCATCTCCATCAGAGGCGACTTCATTCATTTCCATACATCCGAGTTCAGGCACAAATTTCAAGAAATCGTACTTGCATTTATTGCTGCAGGCTGGCCGTACTGTACCAGCAGGCCGTACATCTGTACTTCAAGCCGTACTTGTCAAGTTCCTGAGGAAACGCCTCCATCCTTTGTTATTTGGTGATCTCACATTGGGGCGCTTGGTATTCTGTGCCATTTACATTGAGATCCGAGCTGGAGGAGATTCTTACATTTTTCTGGCCGTACCATCATCACCTACAGCAGCCGCCATCCAGGTTTCCAATAAAAATCATTGTATTTGATTCTTGTTCATCTTTTGTGTATTGCAAAGTTCAGGAGAATTAATTTTAATGAAACGCCTTGCATTCTGAACATTTCCCATCATTTCCTATGCATATTTGAATTTCTACGAATTTATTTAATATTTCTAGAAAAATCGCAATATATCATTTTGTCTGGAAAACCTCAAAAAAAATACAAAAAAACCAAAACCTGCAAAAACTTCAAAAAAGACAATTAGGGTTTGAATCAGAGAACCACCAGGGTTCTGACAAATAACAAATAAAACTCTTTATTATTCGTGCCTCTTCACTAATCATTATGTTCGCTTTAATAAACAAATCGCTCCTCCAATAAATCGTGCCTCTTCATGAATTGATGTCTCTTATAAATTAAATAGCCTTGGGCTATTATTTAATTTATCATCATTAAGTAAAGGATATCGGCTAGAAGTAAAGACCGACCCTGTACATGAACATCAACATTATTTATAGTTTATATTATTTATTTTTGTTTTGTGGAATCATATTTATTAGTTTATTGTATTTATATGAATTTCATGCAATTATTTCTGTTTTGAAAATGATACTTATGTAATGTCCCCATTTTGGCCATACGCTCTTCATTTGGATTTAGCCTATTTTTGGAAATCCGTAGGCTAAGCTCAAGCAGAAAATTAGGGTTTCCTCTTTCAGATACTGCTCAGTTGGCGTTCTGAGGTTGTTGTGCAGACTTACTATTTATAGCAGTTCACCATTTTTAGCAAGTCTATCTTTTGGCAGTATCTGTCTAGCAGCAGTTCAATGTTCAGTTTGGCTTTCTGTTGTTTTGATGTGAACTTACTATTTATAGCAGTTGGCTACTTTTAGTAAGTCTAATTTTTGCAGTAGCATCATCAGCAATTCAGCTCAAGTCATTTTGCTATCCTGCAGTTTCAGTTTGGCTTTGGTTATCTCCATGGATTAAGTTTTATACTTAGTCATTTTTATGTTTCTTAGTTGTACCCCTACGCCTAGGAATGATCACTTCATGTTGTTTTTAAAAGGGGGTCATTAAGGGGTCAATGGTGCATTTAATGAATTATTAAATGCTTTATTGTTGCAAAGTGAAGTTGGATGCCTAAAAGAGGTTGATTAATATTTTATTATTTCAAAAAGTGAAATGCTTAAAGTGGCATCCCTTTTGGAAGTTGAAGTGATTCAACTTCTTGGAATTTGAAGAGTCTCTTGTTGCTTCATTTGCCAATTGAAGCTTATATATTGCTGCTGTTTGTAGAGCTGATCATCTTTGGAAATATTGTAAAGTTATGCTGCTGGTTTGAAATCCAGAATCCGGCTAAGGGAAAGCTTAGCAATTTGACTCCATTCTTCGGACCTGAAACTATGGTTCCCTAGATGGTGGATTGAGAGTGTGCTTCATCCAAAAGTGCACATTGAGTTTCAAAGTTGAAGATTTTGTAGTTTTTGATAATAATTTTCAGAATTGTGTTTGCTGGTCATATCATGGTTGAAGGAGGTTTTCATTAACAGCTTTTTGTATGTTTTTTATGTGCTTCTGGGTATTGAAGAAATTGATTCCTAGTACATGGGCACCCCTTCCCACAGAAGATCAGAATTTAATTTGAAGAATTTTGAGAGTTTTTATCATTTTGGAGTTGCTGGTTTGTCTACAGCTGAAAGTGTTTTTTGTTAACAGCTTTTTGAGCAAATTAAATATCATTCTGGGTATGTTTGCAAAGTGGTTCTAGACCCAAGGACCCCTTCCACAAGAGATTGGAATTTATTTCCAAGTCTTTGATTTTTATTTGCTAAATCGCCCTTCTCAAGAGTCGTACCATGTTGGGAGCATTGGGAATTGTGCAAGTAAATTAATGGTTGCTTTTTGAAGCTGTTTCATCATCATGACATGGGCGCCTATCCTCCAGAGGTTCATTGCAATTGATTTCACTCAATTTGGAGGTAAATTGATAAAGTTATGTGCATTTCATTGATGTACAGTTTGCTGGTCTGATTTTCTGTATTCTCTATTTCTGATCAGACTTGTTAGTTTTTGATATAATGCTGGTTTGAGCTTCATTTCTATATCATTATTGTATTGTAAGAGTTAGAGGAAGTGTTACTCTAACCATTGATTGATTTGGAAGCATATATTTCTTATTTGCAGCTGTTTAATTCATTGTAAAGCTGATTAGTAGTACTAACAACTATTTATTTTATTTGCTGCAATTAGTTTAAATTTCATACTCCCACGATTGAGTGGTTGAGTTTAAATAATCATCTTCCTTAATTGTAAGTTTCCCCCCACTAAATAAGTGGTTGTGTGGACTGTATTCCCCCCATGTTAATAAGTGGAAGTGAGGATTTAAATGGCTGGCTTGCCGCCTTTAATAATGTAATAATCTCACCCACTGAATAAGTGGAGTATCCCCACTGCTTGTGGATGCCTGCATCAGCAGATGAATTGTACTTTCAAGCTCTGTTTATGCCTAATGATCCTCTGACCATATGCTATCACCTCGCCCACATTGGGATCTTGGTGAACATTCTTGGTTAGAGTTATCTTCTTTGCTGGTTTACATTTTGGAGCTAACGCTAATCAGTGTTTGGTTGCTAATTTGAATGTTAATTTTGGGAAAAAATTAATGGGGAATATTTCAACTTAACAATTATAATTATAATAATAATATTTCAGATTGTCTTTTAATTTTATTTTATTTATTATTATTTTTAAGTTATTTGTATTATAATATTTAGAATATAATAGCAATATTTTACCAATATATTATTACTATTTTATCACAATGTTTTATCTATATTTTAGTGTTTATTATTTAAAAATATATTTCAGCAGAAAGATATAGTGTTTAAAGAATTAACAGCAGTCCATGAGACCTTTTTTGTGTTGGGCTTTTACTAAAAACAAGCTAGATCTTCACACTCCTCTCCCAAATACAATTTGGGACCTTTTTCCAGAGCTGGCCAGTACTTTATCAATCTTCTTTCTTCCCATGTATTTGGTACATTGTCCCAGCAATTGTGATATCAAACATTTGGTGCGAAAGAAACATGAGAATCTTCAGAAAAACTAAATCCACAGTCGAGCTATTAATGATCAAAATAGAGAAAGCCATATCAGAAGGGGTAAACACTTGTGTTCAAAAGGAGAAATTCTCAAATTCAATGTTCACAAACTGGGATAGCTTCATCTTAAAGAATTGGAAAGGTATTTAATTGCCTTTTGATGGTAGTCTTCTCAAGAATAGCACCAATAAAGCGGATAGGAGCTCAACCAAGTGGATTCTTCCTCAACGGGGTTTTGCCAAATTAAATTGAAAATTATATAACTTAAAGTTGGGAAAATTATAAAGTGAATATTGTTATAACTTAAAGTTGGGCGCCTAAAGGGACTCATAAGGGGATGTTTTAATTCAAAAATAAATTATTTTATTTCCCCAAGGGGGTCGTGGGGTTTTGACTTTTTAGGGAGCTATATAAGGACCTTTGGAGCTCATTCTTCTCTTATGTTGGATTGAATATTGGTTTTGCTCTTGTTCTTGGAGAGTTCATTCTTCTTAGGGTTTGTGAGGACGAAATCCTGTCATGTCCCCATTTTTGACGAGCATCAGAGTTCGTAAGATTGGCCCATCAGGAGACCCTCGTAGGCTGACAGAGTGGTTAGAGGATCGTTTGGGAGCTTGGCTCAGCGTCAGATTGGCAGTTTTGATCAATTGGCCTTCGTTTGGGCTCGATCGGAGACTTCTTGCAGAGTTGCTATTTTTAGCAGTTCCTGGCAGGCAGTGTGGGACCCCTGCTATTTTTAGCAGTATGACTTTGGCAGCGTTCAGAATCACTTCAGGGTTCGTCAGCTTCAGACGGAACAGTAATCGGATGAGTAACGAGAGAAATATTAATATTTAATTGTATTAATTAAATATTAATTATTAATGATTATAATGTAAAGTTATAATATTAAATTATAACTTAAGTGATTTGTCTTGAGGGGTGCGCCCATCATCAGAAAGGGGCCAGTTAATAATTATAATTTATTATAATTATTTGACGGAGAACTATTGAAAAATTAAAAGAATTAAAAAGTCAAATATTTAAAATTCCCTATCTTTAAGGAAATCGCACTTTTGAGCAATAAAGAGGTTTTGCCTTGGGAATTGAGCCATTTATGACATTTATGAATTGAAAATTGATCAGTCTTGCCAGAGAACGGAGACCTTAGGGTTTGAGTTCGATATTCGTTGGAGAACGAGCCATCTCCATTGAATCAGTTCAGAGGGTGTGAGATATCACCTAATTTACTGCCAGTTGTGAGATTTCTTCATCCAGAAGAAATTACAGAGCTTTATAGAAATTATCTTCGTCAGGGTTTCAGAGAGATCTTCAGCCAGGGAGATTTGCTACTTTGAGGCGCCATTTCATTGTTGTTCTGGAGGCTCAAGGAAGAGTCGTACCTTTTATTATTTATTGCTGCTGCTTTTAAAAGGCCGTACTTTCCTGTACCTGGCCGTACTGTTCAAGGGAACCAAACTTGGGATTTCCAGAGCAAACATCTCATTCGTTCACAGTTAGATTTCATCTGCTCAAGGGCGCATCTTTCAGAGAGATCTGGAGACATTTCAAGGAAGCCGTACATTTGTATTTATTGCTGCTGCTGCAGCCGTACTTCTGACAGGTCGTACTCTCACACAGCCATACCTTCCAGTCACAAGGAGACGCCTTCACTTTTGATCATTTATCTGCTTTCACTCAAGCGCCTAGCATACTGGGACATTTCTTGGTTACCAGACGGAGGGAGAAGGGAGGAGCCAACTCAGCCGTACCTTATTGTTCATCTACAGCCTGCTGTTTACCAGGTTTTTATCATAAAAATGGTGTATTCTCATTTGCATGTTAGCAGATCCATGTTGTAATGAGTTCATATGAATGATAGAAGAAACGCCTTCATTATACCTTGTATTTTCTATGCATATTGGCCATCTAGGAATTTTATAGAATTTATTATTATTTTCTAGCAAAATCGAACTATTGCAATTTATGCTCAAAAACCCAAAACCTTCAGAAAAACATTAAAACCATCAGATACAGAGGAAACGGGGAAACTGGGGTTTCTACAAATCCCTTGCAAGCAACATTCTCTATGTTGTTGGGAGGTACAATTTGGAGAATATTGTGGTGGTTTCATATAGAGATCATAGATATTGTGGTGGTTTCATACAAGGATCATAACCGAGCTACATTGGTGTCCATTTCTTCCTTTTCCTCAGTCATTGGAGCGTCATATTTCAAAGTTCATTCATCAAGATGGATTGGAGGAAGGTATTTGGAAGATCTTTGCTGTTGTAAACCCATTTTGCTAGTCGTACCATTGCTCAAACTGGTTGTACCATTTTAAGGAGGGTGTGTGGGTTTGTAAGGAGGGCACTTAGGGTTTAGAGGTGTTCATTGTTGCATTTGTGGTGCCTAGGGCTTGGGCACACTCAGCAACTTTGCAAGGAGTGGAGATAGCGATTTATGGAGGTCATAATCCATCATCTTTCCACTTCCAATTCACTGGTTTCAACTATAGCTCCTTGTCAAAATTGCAAATTATTTCTGGGTATGTTGTTTCTAGATAATGTAGTAGTATTTTATGAACTGGGCTGCTGTTGTAATCAAGAAAAACTCGATATTTTGATTGTAATACAAATCTGGACTTTTATGCTTGTTGCAACATTGGAAAACAGTGAAATTTTTGAGTATTTTATTGCTGCAAGTTACTGTTATTTGTGCACTTTATTTCCATTGCAAACTATCAAAACCATTACAGAAATACAATCCAAAAACATAAAAAATAACCAAGGCAAAACAAGGCAGCATCTTACAATGGTATCAGAGTAGTGCATCCTGCCATCTTGAAGGGGTTTTGTGAAAAACAGTGTTATTACAGCGGGTTGAATGAGTAATACAGCCATATACCCATCATTATAAAATGAGGAAGAAATAGATCTAGCGCAAGCATTGAGAACCAACCAGAGTTAGATTCCTTTGCAGGCATAGAAATGGGTGACAGAGAGCAACCACATGAACTTAGCACTAGGGAGATACTGAATGATTTGGCTAAAGGGCAGCATGGGTTGCAGCAGAGTTTGGTGCTGATGATGACCCTAATGAACCAATGGTTGTTTGGGAACAGCAATAACAATCAAGGGAATAACACTAGAAACAATGGTGGGAACACTAGGGATCACAATGAGGGCAACAAAGGGCTTGGTAGGAATAATGATAATGGTGAGCGTTCGGTGAATGATAGAAGCACAAATTAGCAAGACAAAACCGGGGCAACCAATTCCAGCCCCTTAATGCTTAACTTTCCACCAGGAATTAATCATCATGTAGAGGAGGAGCCCACCCAATAGGAGCTACAGGATCAAATTTTATAGGATTGGAGAGATTCAGGGATGGAGTTTCAGGCTGAGATGACCTTTTGTGATTACATGGACCTCATAATGAAACATAGACCTCATAGGGGTGGCAAATAACACTATCAGGAGTTACAACGGAAGGTGGGTAAGCTATCCATTTTCCATACTTTGATGGTTCAGGTAAGACCACAACTAGGGCTTGGGTTCTAAAGTTCGAAACATATTTCCAACTGAACCCAATGCCAGAGGATAAGGCTATCAAGTATGTAGCTATACATTTGGACGGTAGTGCTCACGAGTGGTGGCACCATGGCATGATCACTATGGGTCATGATTGGATTGATTCATATGCTAAGTTCACGAAGAGGTTCATTGAGAGGTTTGATAGGAAAGACCTAGAATTGCACAAGGAGTTGGCTTAGCTCAAACAATGGGGTAACGATTTCAACATGATGCCATTGTAGTCTATGGATTGCCGTTTCTAGATGAAGCCAATATCCTTGTATTCTTGTAGGCTTGTATGAACTCAGTTAAGTCTAAGTAAGTTGTAATTACATTGCAAAGATTTCAGGAGAATGTTTGTATATTCTAGGTCAGAGAATTGTAATAGTTTTATTATCATGATTCTGAATATGCTTTGATGAAGTAACTTCCAGATGTATTTCTTGTATTGTGAGTATCAAATCTGTCATAGCATAATTACAAAATCTTCTTATCTGTCATGTCCCCAAAATGACATACCCTTGAAATGACAAAATAATACCAAAATACAAATAATGAAATTAAATAAATATCTAGAATATAAACACAAGTAATCTCAATTTAAATATTATCATTATAATTATAATTATCCGAGGATAATATTATAATTATTTTTTTTTATTCAAGGGGTAAACGCTTTTGAACCGGATCTATGAACCGGAATACAATCACTCAACAACACCACCCCAATGGGGTTTGAACCTTGGTGGCAAGAACAACAATGCCACCTTTAAACCATCACACCATGCCAATATCCACGATAATATTATAATTATAATTATTATATATAATATATATTTATTTATTTTTAGGCAAAAGTGGCATGCCACTATAATATTATATTATATATAAATATGATAGTACAAAGACTGGTTCTAAAGGGCATACTGGCAGGAAAGAACCAATAAGAAAACCTCCAATTATAGCCCAAAATTAAACTATGAACTTGTTCGATTCCATGACTAATAACCTCGTATCGATGATTCAAAATTCACCCCATAAGTCCCAAAACACCTACCCAAAAATTGGACAAAAACCCATTTTATCCCTTTACAAAATGAGAAACCCCCTGAATTTGTAAACAAATTCAAAAACCCACTACATGTCGAATTTACATTGTCAATGATCCCGAAAATTTTAACAAAAAACCCACTAAATATCACCTTTACTATTTTTTTGACCCCCCAATAACTGAATTTTCGTCCTGCAATTCAAATCCCTCAACTAGCTAAAGACCGCGCTCGAAAGCCCTTCTGCTTTGAACAGGAAATTTGTGTGTTTGGAAAAGAGTAGCCGGCCTTGCATTCCTCATGGATGAGTTCGCCTGAGCTCTGTTAGAAGTCTGATTAGGAGTATTTTGAGCTTGGTTCTGACCACGCGCTGGCGAATTGAGTCAAAGCTATAAGTCCAATTGCACACCATTGTTTGGAGGAGGAAAATGTGCACGAAGATATGCCAGCGCATAATATTTTTCCCTAATCTCCAACTCCATTACAGAGCATATGTGTTGTGACCCTTTCACACATCGCCCCATTGCAAATGGGGACCCCTTAATTTTTTGCTTCGTTCGGGTCTTTTGGCTTGGGTTTTTCAGTCTGTCTCTCTCGGTCTGTTCTTTTTGTCTGGTGATGTACTTATCATTTGACCTAGGTTTGAATTTTGGCCAAGTCTGGAGGGCTTTCTGATGAATTAGGGTTTACAGTCTTCAGACAACTTTGAGGTCAAGTTGAGTTGGCTAGTCGAGTTCTGAGCTTAGCACTGCTGATAAGATACTTCGAGCAGGCTCCCTCTGAATTTTCACTGAATTCTGACAATTTTCTATTTTTAGTAAGTGTCAATTTGGGGGTTTGTTTTCTTGAGATTTTTCAGATTCTGACTACACTGCACTTAGAACACTGCAAGCTACCTACTTGCAAAATTTGAGCTGAAACAAACAACTTGCTATTTTTAGCAGTTCTGCCTTTGAGGGCCACTTTTAGGGTTCACATATTGGATTTTCAGATGCATGTCCGGAGATTCTTTATGGGTTTTTCGAGACCTTCGCAGTGATATCGCATGCAAAACGAGATGATGACTTTCAATGATTTGGGCTTCAGAGACTATTTTTAGGGTTTGCATGCGAGATTTCTCAGCGCATGTCAACATAATCTTTCTGGGTTTTCTGAGAGCTTCGCAACGAGGTAACATGCAAGCGGAATTGGCCACTTTTTAGGAACTTGCTATTTTTAGCCAGTGCTCGCACGTTGATGATTTTTCTGGGTTTTTCTGGGTTTTTCAAGATCTCTCAGGCAGTGTGACATGCAAACTCATCCGGCAGCTGATTGGTCACTTTTTCAACCACTTACTATTTTTAGCAGATTCACTTCGGTAGCTGCCCAACACCTCAGAATCATGAACCTGATGACATTCAACAGAAACGGGCTTAAACGGAGCTCATCTGAAGCACATGCAAGACGAATTAGGGTTTCCAGCTTTGGGACCAAAAATGAGGGGTCAAACACCAAAATTTCCAAAAACCAAGGTATCCCATCGTGATCAGCATCTTTCAAGGAGTCCACTGGTAAAATTTGAAGGCAATCGGAGCACTTACTAGTTATAGTAAGCCACGTTTGAAACAGGCTATAAATAGTAAGTCGGCATCAGGCGCCAGTGTGAACAGGCAAGTCTACCGACGAGGAGGACAACACCGACCCAGCAGTAGAAATGGAAGAGCTCCTAAACAGAATAAGTAGGTCACCTAAGAGGAAGAGAGCCAGGAAGTACTCTAGTATGGAAACAAATGAGATCAGTTCTCGCACTCTCCATGTTGCAGTTCTAAGGGAAGAGTGTGATCTAGGTGATGTAATGCCTGAGAATTACACGGTCACTACAATTGAATTTGGGCGCCCTACTGGAGCACAAGTGATCGAGGAGGCTGAAAACTCATTCCAGGCGTTGAAAGATAGGCTGCTTCGAAAAGGAGAGAAATATAAAAGGCTGAAAAGGGACCATAAAGCATCAGTTGGGTATGTGCGGCATCTAGAACAACCATGTGCTTAGGAGAACCCAACGGTGGAACTTCCACCTGAGTTTCCACGGGAGTCAATCAACGGGCTTGAGGAGATGAAGAAGGCCATTCAAGAGGGAGATAAGTGGATTGGCGGTGTTCGTGCTGAAGCTGAGAGATTCATTGTAGATCTTGTCTCCTCTTTCCAGCATGCTTCCAGTATCCTCTCTCGTTTGGAGAACATCGAGCAGGCTTGGAATGATACTCATATATTTCAGGATAAGACTATTCCACGCCTGGCTGCTCTGATGTGCATACCAATGCAGACTTTGGTTGAAGAAGGGGTGATTCAAGCAGGAGATATGATTTTCACGGCTGGTATTCTGCTGCATTCACGGGCCGAGGTTTCTTCGACACGGCAAAGACGGAGTCGGCCAAGATCAGGAAGGCTATGGGAAATATTCAAGAAGGCATCCTCAATACGCTGGAGGCGTTATTCACCAAAAGACTAACTCCCGAGGAGGTGGAAGTAGATGGATTGAAGGGAAGGTTGCAGCCATTCTTCTCTGAGATGAGAGTGTTCACTTAGGTGGACTTTGAAAATATCTCCACGTTCTCAGCCATTATTCAGAGCACGCAGGAATCCATTGAGACTTGGAGAAAATCTTGAATCCGGCAGGAGCTGCTATCCTCGAGTATCAGCTCAATCTTACTCCGGCGATCTCTGAGCAGGAGGTTGATGCAGTGCTGGCCTAATTTGTTGCTTACGCAGTCAGAGAGAAGAACAATGGGAACAGGGTCCTAGAAGAGAATCTTCTGGAAGGATAGTGGGCATTAATTGCCCATAGTGGTCAAAGGAGGAATCTGCTATCTTTGTGCTCATTAATTGCACCACTCCACCTTCTGGCGGTTTTTAGGGCAGAATCTAGTCTAGGGTTGATGTGGCTCGATTTGAGTCGTCTATTGTAATTTGATCTAGACCGTCTATTGAGATTGGCCAGCTATATAAAGGGGACTCCCCTCATTTGTACATTAGATTAGACTAGAGAATAAACATTTTGATAGAGCATAGAGAGACAGTTTAGAGTTAGCATAGTTTCATTGCATAGCATAATTTGAAGGAGAAGGAAAGTTCTCCCTCTGAGAATTTTGTAAGGAATTGTTACGAAGACTATCATAATAAAAGAGTTTCATTGATGGTGAATTTGTCTTTTGTTATGAGCAGTTAGTGAGGTTTCTTCGCCCTTCAACTTCAAGTAGGACATAAGTTAGAGTAATTTTTTATTTTCATGCAAGTAGTTAGTTGTGGATTTGTGGTGTTTGATTGAGGTAGCTTCGTTTAATCCATACTGTTGATGTGATTTTTATGACCGCACCAATCAGCAGAACAAAATAGTCCGAAGGCTACTCCGTTCTCTCTTGATCAAAGTATTCCGCACGCTAAGATTGCAAGAAAGTTTGTGCGTTCAACTCCAAGGTTCCGAAATACTTAGAATACCCTTAGTTGGTTTGATGTGAATTGCTGTTTTCACGAGGGGACTTACACAATTGTTCAAGATTCTTGCAGTTAACAGTGGATGAATGATTTGAAGGGGATTTTGTGCGTATGGTTTGGCAATAAGTTCGCTTTCCTAAAGCTAACCAGGAATATGCGGAAAGTAAATGAGTGTAAGGCCTAAGAAACTTATATCCTATTCTAAATGCAAGATATGTGGAATGTCTGAGACTTTGAATCTGACACTTAGCAATTGAGCAACCTCCATTAATGACCTTGGAGCTCCTGTTTTAGCTTCTAAAAAAGCAGAATAGACCCACTAGGGAAAAACTGGTCTTTTGACAATTTTGACTGGACCAACTTGATGAGGAAGTGTTTTAAGCCAATCAAAATCAGTTTGAACCCTGGAGACAGAATTTCTATTTTTAGAAAATTTTGCCTGCATCCATTTGAGAAGAAACCCAAAAAAAAGTTCTATTTTTAGAAAGTTTCTAAATATTTTCCTAAAATTTAGGGCCAAAAAACTGAGATTTGGATTTTGTAGACAAGGTCACTCTAAGTAGACCCAGATCGTTAGATTTTGAAAATTTTGAGTTTTTGACCCTCATGCAAGAAATGCAAATTCCCAATTTTGACCTTTTTTGGAAATTTTAACAAGACTTTTAACCATTTCTTCAAAATGCCTAAGTGTAGCAAAAAATTTAATTTGGGGTACAACATGTTCCTCACACCATGGCGCTCCCAAACTAGTCAAATTCCCCTCAAACCCTAGGCTCCTTGCCCTGGGAACCCCATGCCCTTCCTCCAGGTTTAATGGCCTATAGAAAGATGGTACAGATAGCAAATCAAGGGTCTAAAATAAATATTTTGACACTCATAAATTGTTTTTTAGTATTCACAAAATCTTCCACAATGGTTTGCTTTATAGCTTGGCAAACAAACTGAAATTTTGCATCAATGAAGCTCCTATGTAGTTCCTGAATGAAACCACCAACAAATCAACTAGGAATGTTACACCCCAATTGTATAGCTACTATTGCATAGGGAAAATGATTGTAATGACTGAATCAATGTGATGAATAAAACATGATGTTTCTTGCTATCAATATGAATGTGTTCCATTTAATGATTGTCTCATTTGATTGATACTTCTATTGATGTAATCCTAGTTGAATGTTGCATGCAAATTGTTGAATAATGTTTATTCTAACTTTTGAGATGTTTCATGTATACTGCTTTGTTGTGAACATATGACTCCCGTTATCGTGTCATGGTATGCAGTTATGTGGACCATTCATCCAAGCAGAGGAGAAATATCACTAGGGAGAGGAGCTTGGTCGGGCAAATAATAATGAGAAGTATAACCATTTGAGCATACACACACGTCCCTTAGACTGAGTAAGCTAAGGCAGTTTGTTGAGTTATGGGTAAGTCATCCGTAGGCTTGTATGTTGACATCAGGAGTCTTGTCTACTTTTGAATGCATGTATAAGCGATGTTTATCTATGTATCTGTTTATGATATTATATTATTGGTTAGGAGGTGGGCATGTATACATGTATATAGTATATACAAGTATCCATAGGTATATTCATGTCGATACAAACGTATGAGGGAAAATGGATATGATCGTACGAGTGCATCAATATAATATACATACATATACGTGTACCTAGAGAAAATATACAAACGTATATACATGTATATATACACACAACCAATGATATATGTGGATATTAATAATATTATTATAACATTTGCCTTGGTATTTACATATACACATATACATAGATATATATATTGAAAGTACGCTAACTGGTTCGCAATATATGTATTTAACGAATAAACATGTATATGTGTATATATTTATATATGTAAATATATATATATATTTGATAATATATATATATATATATAGTCTTACCAAAACATATATATATCAGGGTTGGGGGCGTCCCCAAAACCACCCCCAAAAGGCGACTAGGGGCTGGGGACCGTCCCCTGAAAAACGGACGGGGGGGGGAAGGACAGAAAATTAGGGCGGCTAGGTCCCGGCCGGTCCCGGGGACGGCGGCCCGTCCCTTTTAAGCGCCCAAACTTAAAAAAAAAAGCAAAAAATTAAAAAATAAAACCCTGCCTATGTGGCATACGTGGGCCCCACCATGTTTTGCTCTCTTAAGAATGAAAGGAGGCCTCTAAAAGTTCATTATTTTCATTTTGTTTGTGTAGGGAGCCAAGGGTTTGAGAAGAAAAAAAATTGCAGCCATTGAAGGAGAAGGAGCAGCTGTTTGGAGGAGAGGAGGTTGAAAGAGTGTTGCTGGGAGTGCAAATCCATCAAAAAAGGTATGCATTTTCTTTCACCATTCTTTTTTTTTCATTTTTTTTGCAAAATATGAAGTTTGCATAGTCTGATTTTTTTTTATTTTGTTCATTTTCAGTCAACACTTGCATTCTAAAAACAAAAAATATGAGCAACAGTGAAGGTGGGAGTGATAGTGAAGTTGAAATGCAAGCTAGAAGGCAAACTAGAGAGCAAATAAGAATAACCCCTACCCAACACCATCATTCATCAACCAATTCCAAAACTATGAAGGACTATGCCAAACACCCAATAGACAAAAAAAACCATTCCTTCAATTTGTGACAGCCATGGGTGAAAGACAAAAAAATTCAGGGGGGAGTAGGGTTTGGTTGTGCCATGTTTGTGAAAAGGAGTTTAGGGGCAGCTACACTAGAGTTAGGTCTCATTTTTTGGGTGAGGTGGGCCATGGAGTTAGAACGTGTCCTGCATTGACAGATGCACTATTTATAGAGTGCCAAACAATTCAAATGGAGTGTGATGGTGGGGTTCAAACTGGGTCTCCTTCTTTCCCAAGTTCACAATCGTCTATGCCTACTCCTACTCCTAGTCCTTCCACAGTTGGTAGTACTGTTATCTTAAGAGGAAAGAGGAAGGTGATTGGTGGTGATAAGGGAGCCTCAGTTGAGTCCATGTTTCAAAACCAAGCACGAGAAACCTGTGAATCCTCCATTGCCAAATTCTTTTTTGCCCATGCCATTCCATTTCATGTGGCCCGTTCCTCTTATTTCAAACAAATGGTGAAAGACTTAGTCACTGTTGGTCCTTCATTTGTACCCCCTGGAGATCATAAGCTACGCACCACCCTCCTAGACAAAGAGTACTCCAAAGTTAATGTGTTAATGGAGGAGATGAGGCAAACATGGATGAGGACGGGGTGCTCTATAGTGATGGATGGGTGGACTGATTGTAGACGTCGGCCACTCATCAATGTCATAGTCACATGCCCTGCTGGTTCTTATTTTCTTCGAGCCGTAGATTGTTCAGGGAAACGTAAGGATGCTGACTTCCAATTTTCCATTTTGAGAGATGCCATAGAGGAGGTTGGGGCTGCAAATGTGGTGCAGGTGATCACCGATTCAGCACGTGTGTGCAAATCGGCTGGATTGATGGTGGAGGGTACTTACAGGCATATATTTTGGACCCCATGTTGTGTTCATGCATTGAACAATGCATTGAAAGACATAGGGAAGATGGATTGGGTGAAGAAAACGGTGGCAGAAGCTAGAGAAATTCAAATGTTCATTTGCAACCACCACACCTCACTTGCTCTTTTCAGGACATTTTCAAAGGAGTTTCTCAAACCTGTTGATACAAGGTATGCCATTTACTTCATTTTGTTTCACTTTCAATTTGTATTCATAATCTGATTTTGTTTTAAATTTTTATTTTTTAATGAATCATTGAATTAATGAATGTAGATATGCCACCTACTTCATCCTATTGGAGAGGATGCTTGAGGTGCATGAGCCTCTACAACTAATGATGGTCAATGCTGAGTGGACTAGATGGCCTAATGCAAGTTCCACTCAAGGAAAGAGCATCAAGCAAAAGATCCTCGATGATGATTGGTGGGCCAATGTGAGGTAAGACATATTAGATGGCTGATTTTCATATTAAATTTCTGATTTTAATATTTTAATTTTATTGTCCAATGTTCCAACTTTTGAAGTTTCTAACATGTCAAATAACTTGTCAACTAATTATTTTGAACTTTTTGTTTGCATTTTGCAGATATATTTGCTCCTTTATCTCGCCCATTGTAGATGTCATTAGATATGCTGATACAGACTCTCCTAGTCTTGGAGAGATATATGAGACATTTGACACTATGCTTGGGAAGATCAGGCAAGTTATTTTGGCAAAGGACCCCACTTTGGATTTATATGAGCAACACATTAGGCCCATTGTGACGCGGAGGTGGAATACAATGAACACCCCGCTTCATATGGCTGCCTTTGCTCTAAATCCAAAATGGTATGCACCAAGGGATGGTAGGGTGCCTCCATGTGATGATCCTGAGGTTTTAGATGGGTTCACAAAGGCCATTGAAAAGATTTATCCAGCCGAGCAAGCTTCAATACTTCGGTCACAATTTCTAGACTTTGCTAATCTTAATGGCCCAAACTTGAGCAAACCACAGGCGAGGTTGGATAGAGCTATATTAGCTCAAGGGAACCCTATTGGATGGTGGACCTATCATGGGAGAGAT
Source organism: Sequoia sempervirens (assembly GCA_007258455.2). Taxonomy (NCBI): domain Eukaryota; kingdom Viridiplantae; phylum Streptophyta; class Pinopsida; order Cupressales; family Cupressaceae; genus Sequoia; species Sequoia sempervirens. The sequence goes on along the minus strand of VDFB02265405.1, from coordinate 32,736 downwards.
ACACCACAGTTGAAGATACTTGCCACTCGCCTTCTTGCACAGGTTGCTAGTTCCTCTGCTGCAGAGAGGAATTGGTCTACATATGGCTTTATCCACTCTGTCAAGAGGAATAGACTTACCTCTAGACGAGCAGAGAAGCTAGTGGCTGTTCATAGTGCTCTTCGGCTTCAGGATCGACAGACTCCAGAGTATCGACAGACTCCAGCTCTACGGTGGGATATTGATCCCGAGGACGCGGCTCAGATAGATGAGGAGGAGACAGCTGAGGGCTTGGTTGGGGTCCCATTGGCTGAGGAGGAGCATTATGGTGGCAGTGACTCAGAGGATGACTCTGATTTTGATGCAGTTATGAGAGATGATTAGGGGCAGCAGTGCTCTTTGTTTATTTTGTAAATTTGTATTCATTATTGACATACGATATTGTATTTTGATTTTCATAGCAAACTAAAACTTTAAAACTATATGGCAGCAATGTAGCCTTTGGGCATTTTGATATAAGTTTATAAATTATAACTTGGAGGTTGTTTCATGATTCGTGTATGTTAATTTTGAATGCGTATTGAGTATTGGCATAATGTTGAACACAAATGTTATATGTTAATGTTCTATAATGTGTATTATGCATGCCTTATTCATGTTATGTATTGAATATTTAAAATTTCCCTATATTTTTGTATAGCCGTCCCCTGCCGTCCCTAATTTTGGCCTCAAAAATCGGAAACTTGGGGACTCGTCCCGCCGTCCCCTGCCGTCCCCGTCCCGGAAACTTGGGGTAACCTTGATATATATGTATATAGGGAAATATATTTAAATTATAATATTTAAATATATATATACATATATATATAGTACAGTAAAATAAAACTATAACATAAATAATAAATATATAATTTAATATGTATATATATTGAATAATTTGAAATAAATAAGGAATGGATATATCTCATAGTTAAATGAAGACTTTATTTTCAACTATTAAAGTCAATGAATAAATCAATTCATGAGATATCGAATATTGAACTATGGAAACCGATTTATATCAAATCATTTTTATTTGAATCGAGCTTTTGAGATAAATGACGGCAAACATTGAAAGAGGGAAATATTTCATGGAAAACTATATTGAAACATTAGAAGGAAATAAAATAAAATGAAGTTACCATGAGAAGAGATACGCGCGCCTGGAGTATTCACGCCATGACCAAGTCACTGAAACTCCAACACAGTTGAGTGTTTGGCAATCAAACCCTGTAAAATGGCAATGTGGATTACATTCAACCTTGACTAATTCTTAAATGATGAATCATCAAACCGATTTTCTGAATAATTGTGCCAAAAATGAGGGACGCCTGTAGGTGTCAAATTACAGTTTTTACCATGTGCAAAGTTGAACCATTCTTTGGTTGTTGTCAAAGAAAGAGGTCGACTCACCTCTGAAACCCACCACATTTCATTATTGACTTATTCAAACGGAGTTTTGTCATTTTTCATACCTAAAAGTGTGGAAGTTTGTTGGGTTGAGGCTTTATAAATAGCGCCCCTGTTCATTCTTCTTCATCACTTCTTGAATCCGAATTTCATCAATTTTCTGAAGAATTTCTTCTGAGTTTATTTGCTGAGAGCCATTAATAATTTTGAGAGCCAATTAAATTCCTGAGAAGTCATTCATACATTCCTGAGCATTGTTAATAAGGAAATACTAGACCACCATTATTAAATTCCTGAGCTTTATTCAGCTGTGACCAATAACATCTGAATAATCATTATTTGTGAAGTATTTTTCTGAGTGAAGAGGATTTCAATTTGAGAGTTAATCTGAGTTAGAAAGGCAGAGGCTTGTGGAGAATTTTCCAGTTGATTGATTACGCTGAGGTGCTGTGAAGACAGGCTGTGACTTCATTCTTTTGGAGGGAAGCTAAATCAGGCATGAGTTATTCTTTTGTTATTCATTCTATCCTGAATGCTAGAAGGTTACAATCTTTGTGAATACTGCTTGTGCTTTGGCAAGAAGTAATTTGTTTAACTGCATTTCCATGAAAAGGAGAAAATGAGTTATTGTTTGAAATTAAATATTAGTTGTAATTAGGAAGTAAACTGTATAAGGGATAAGGCTGCATATTTGTGTGAAATGTATTCCTTGTATGATCTCCATATAAGGAGAGTATGTCTGAAGTAGATACTAAATACTAGGAACGAAATGAAGACAATGGTCAACTAAGGTCTTTTCAGCTTAAGTTATTAGGTTAACTTGGATAAGCTTGAGTACTCCTAGGATAAAGATTTCCCGAATAGGAGGGGATTTTGTGATTACTTGTTATGTTGTTTCATTTCTAGTAGGTTAGTAGGATTGTAGGATGTCTGGGGTGACAAATTCATTCATTGAAGGACAAAACCTACGCGTAGTGTAAGAAAGCCTTAAGGCAAATCAGCCCTGAGTAGTGTTTATGATAGATGACCTTCATTCGAAGTACTAATTGAGAATACTTTGGCCAAAGTAGTGAAATGTACGACTTCCACATAAATGTGAGTTAGTTGAGACTACACTGTCAATTCATTGTGATCCTTCTACTAGTTCGAGATTGTGAAATAGCAAGGTTCTAGTTGTGTAGGACACAACACTATGCTCAGTTGGTAATCGTTAAAGGATACCCTACCAATCTCTTCGACGAAGGAAGGGCCATCTATTGAATGATAGGTGTGCGGGGGACCGCATTATAAGTCTATGGTTGGTGGAAAAGCGCCCGAGTGATGTTTCTCCTCCAACGCAAGCGGCCGATGTACCAAGATTTGAAAGGACGGACTTGTTATGACCTTTTCACACATCACCCCATTCAAAATGGGGACCCCCTAATTTTTGCTCCGTTCCTCGTCTTTTGGCTTTTGTTCTCTCTCTCTCTCTCTCTCTCTCTCTCTCTCTCTGTGTTGTCCGCTTTCCGAGGATGTGCCCGTCTTTGAGCTTAAACATAAATTTTGGCTAAGTCTGAGAATTAGGGTTTTGAGTTTTTTGGTCAATTTGAAGTCAAATGGAGTGAATAAGTTGGAATCTAAGCTTCACATTGCAGTCAGTATGTTTCCAGTAGGTTCCCAGCTAAATTTCATCGAACTCTGACAACTTACTATTTTTAGTAAGTGTTCAATTCAGGGCGTTCTCTCAGCACTTTTGGAGTTTTAATCATTACACTGCATCTAGAACATGATAAGCTGCTCGTCTGCAAGTTTTGAGCCTAAAACGGACAACTTTCTATTTTTAGTAAGTTCAGCTTCCGGAGCAGATTTTAGGGTTTATATGCAGAATTCTTCAATGCATGTCAGGAGATTCTTTCTGGGTTTTCTGAAACCTACGTGCTGATATAACATGCAAAATGAGTCGACTATTTTCAGTGTTCAGCCTTCAGAGGCTATTTTTAGGGTTTGCATGTCAGAGTTTTCAGCGCATGTCTACATAATCTTTCTGGGTTTTCCGAGAGCTTCGCAATGAGGTAACATGCAAGCAGAGTTGGTCACTTTTCAAAAACTTGCTATTTTTAGCCAGTGCTCGCATGTTGATGATTTTTCTGCGTTTCTGGGTTTTTCAAGATCTCTCGGGCAGTGTGACATGCAAACTCATCCGGCAGCTTATGGGTCACTTTTTCAAACGTTTACTATTTTTAGCAGTACCACTCCAGCAACTGCCCAACACTTCAGAATCACGAACCTGATGACATGCAACAGAAACGGAGTTAAACAGAGGTCATTTGATGTACATGCAAGTCAAATTAGGGTTTCCAGCTTCAGGACCCAAAATGAGGGGTAAAAATTCAAAATTTTCGAAAACTGATGTATCCCACTACGATCAGCATCTTTCAAGCTATCCACCGGTAAAATTTGAAGGCAATCGGAGCACTTACTATTTATAGTAAGGCGTTTCAGAAACTGGCTAAAAATAGTAAATCAACAGCAAGCGCCAGTGTGAACGGGCAAGTCTACCGATGAGGAGCACGACATTCAAATTTCAAGTCAAACAAAGTTGTGGAGGTCTCAAAATCAAGCAAGTGCTATAAATAGTAAACCACCTCCAAAAACATGCTATAAATAGTAGGTCAGCACGAGGCATCAGCAGGTACAAGTCAAGCAAGTGATGAAGACCCTATGGCGCGAATTTCAGATCAAACGGAGTTGCAGAGGTTCGAAAATCAAGCACTTACTATTTTTAGCAGGCCTGTGCAAAGGAATTAGGGTTTCCTAAAATCTAGGGTGAAACACGACAATTACGCAAATGCAGCATCCAGTCACAATCGGCGTCCTTCAGGCAATCAGCACACAAAATTTGAGCTCATTCTGAGCATTTACTACTTTTAGTAAGTTGCTAAAAATAGCAGGTACAAGCAGGCATCAAGCGCCAAAGGCTCAATCATGTCACGAGGGTCGAGTCAAAGTAAAAATCCAGCTTTTTGGAGCCAGAAATCAGCTTAAAATGCAAAATTTGGGAAACTTTCTAAAACTAGAAAGTTAGGGCAAGCTGAGGGCAACGTGAATAACCACTTCAAATCGGACGAAAGCTTTGAAATTCATCCAACTCTGATAAAATGAAAGCTCCAGCATGAAAGTGTGTCCTTGCAAGCTTGAAGGAATTGAAAATTTCTCTAAGTATGTGAAATTGAAAGCTCCAGCATGAAAATGTCCCCTTCAAGTTGAAGAAGTGATTGAAAAGTTTCCAAGTCCTTCAAATTTGAAGCTCAAGCCCCTAGATGCGCCTTGACTTGGAGAAGAGTTGATAAAAAAATCTAAGTATTGAAAATTTGAAGCTCAAGGCCTCAAATGCGCCCAAACTTGAAAGAGGACTTAAAATTTTCTAAGGCAAGTAAAATTGAAGCTTAGCTAGCCAAATGCGCCCAAGGTGGAGATGAAATTTTCTAAGGAATTGAAACTTGAAGTCCACCATGTTGAATGCACCTAGCTTGAAGGAGGTAATACCAAAAGTTGAGAAAATATTCCAAGTATTTTAATTTGAAGTGGACACCTCTATATGCGCCTAACCTTGATGAGGGAATGTTGAAGAATATTTTGAGGCATCTAAACTTAGAGCATGAAGGCTTAAATGCGCCTAGACTAAGAAGGAGGACGTGTTGAGATTCTTTTGGCTAGGTGGTATAAAACTGAAAGTTAGACCCTTGATGGCACCTACACTGGGACATGAAATGATAAAATATTTTCTAAGTGTTAATATTTAAATTCCTTAGAGGAAAATGCACCCAAGTTGATGGAGGAGATAAAATTTTCACAGGCATGGATAAAATTGGCAATGGATAAGTCAAGAGGTGCCAGCTTCGCGAAGATGACAAATATTTTCAAAGCGGTGCAAGAAAATATGCCGGGAGATGAAGAATAAAGAATAAATTTGTCGGCAAATATTTTTCTAAGGTTGAAATTCAAAAAAATTAAATGTCCCCCTTCGTTTGGAGACACATGAATTTGGTGCTTTCTGAAGGAAATTTTCTTCTGGGTACTGGACGTCTTCGATGAGGAATTGATTTCAAGGTCTTCCTCAGCTTGCCAAGGATTTTGAGGTGAAGATTTTTGATGGGCACAGGATTGATGAATGTCCTAGGGAAAATTTGAAAAAATTTCTAAGGCAAGGAATAAAATGTGTTGTGGACATAAGAATGCCTTGGCGGATGAATTTGAAGTTGGATGCCTAGATAATTTTTGATCAAATTCCTGATGAAAACATTTTGCCTGAGCCAGAGTTGGATGGAATGTCAAAGTGAACGCCTCAGCCGGAAAAGTGAAGAAGATGCAATTGAAGCTAACACTTTTAAAAGATGATTTTTAAAAAAAAAATGCACCCTTCAGGAAGAGGAAATTTGTCTAAGGCATTCAAATATGATGCACGAGTGTTATATGCCCCAGCCTACAAATGTTGAAAAATCATGAAGAAAGCAAAGTTGGCTAGAGAAAATCGATGAACCCTTGGAAGTTAAAACATGAAAATCAGGTACGTAAAGTGAATTTATATTATGAAGTGTTTTGATGCTCTTCTCCTTGCTTGTTTTGCAGGAGGGACGTCGAGACCAAACGGTGATGACTTGGGGAGATGAAGCGAATACTTCGAGAAAATGGCTAAGTGTTGAGACTTAGTATGTGCCCAGCTCAAGTGACAAAGAAGAAATGTTTTCAAAGCTCAGGATGGAGAGAAGAAGGTCGTCCTCAGGCACTTCGGAGCTGAAAAAACGACAAGGGAAAATCATCATCAAGCAAGAGAAGGAGGTTGCCACCTTGAAGTCAAATCGAGAACATGCCTATCGTACCAGCCCAAGAAGTTGAAGCAGTGTGAACGCGTTTCCAGACAGGAATCTTTTGGAAGATGGACATTAATGGCTCATTTATTACCCCACTCCTCTTGGTGGCGGTTTTTAGGGTGAATCTTGTTTAGGGCTAAGGTGGCACAATCTGGGCCATCCAGCCGATTGTAATCTGAGTCGTCCGTTGGACTTGGCCAACTATATAAAGGGGCATCCCCCCTCATTTGTTTTTTAGTAGAGCTTAGAGATCAGACTAGAGACTAGAGCAAAGAGATTGATAGTGTAGTTGATAGCTTAGCATAGTAAAGTTTGAAAAGGAAGAAAAGTCTTCCATTTGAATACTTTGTAAGAAGTTGTTGTGAACACTTTCATAATAAAAGAGTTTTTCATTGATGTTGATCTCCTCTTTGTTATGAGTAGCTAGCGAGGCTTCTTCGTCCTTCCAATTCACGTAGAATCAAGAAGTAACTTAATATAGAGTAGTTTTCATTTTCATGGAAGTAGATGTTAGCTGTGGATTTGTGGTGTTAATCGAGGCAACTTCATTTTTATCCATACCACTAGTGGCTTGCTGACGGCAAGTTTGCCTTGTGTGGTCAACTGGAAAACATTACAAACTTAACTTCGATTGTGATTCATGTGTTTGTATGCGTCGTTCTGATGGTACTGTTGTCAAATAAAGTTTGCACCCTTGCTAAGCTATCAACTATAGCAACCTATTGACACATGGGGACACTTCGAGGTTGTGGGTGACCTGGGAATGAAGTGAACCTCCAGATTATGGGCTGGTTCCCCTTAAGATATCTTGGGAAAAACTGAAGAATGATAAAGGAAAAGAGTAAGAAAGATGTACTTGAATCCAAAACCTATCACTAATAGGTGATACACCAAAGATAAACATATGACAATACTGCAAAAAACTCACAGAAAATCTCAATAGAGCTAAACAATCTCACAATACAGAGATTTATGTTCACAAAAACGAGTCTATGTAAGGTTCCGACTGTTGTAATGCTTAGCACAAGGAAAACAAGATGTTTTCACAAATATAATATGCAAAAGAAAGAGATCACTAACATAAACTAAATTTGTGACATAATATCCTTTCCATTTAGCACTGAAGGAATTTGATCAAATAAAGGGATCACACAGAATTTAATCATGTAACTCACAACCAATTACTAAACAACAAAGAAAAACCGTGAAGGAAATAACTTTCTATTGAGAAAATAAGGAGTGCCTGTGTTACAGGTCTGTAGTATTCATAAAAAAAATGAGTTACAAAGTCTGAATAGTGCTCTTTCGGCAGTCTCCTAACTAAGAACTGCTTTTCAAAAAGGAAAAAATGCCATATATACAACCAAAGGTCGGCCCCCTGCATTAGGGTTTCAAAAAATGAGTCGGCGCCTGGACACGTCGGCCCTAGACGGCTTGGAATGAAGTCAATGAAGCATTCAATGCGCATCCCTTGCTCATGTCGGTGAAAGCTCGTCCATGGGCATGGCCTTCAGATCTTTTACAACTGTTGTTATTATCTTGCAGCCTTCGAGTCCGCCATTAAGATTTCGTCAGAGTCGCCTTGAATGCTCTGCGACAGGGTCATTAATGCCTCTTGCTCCTCCAGCCGTCATCTCCAGCTGCTATAGTGACTCACGGCTACCTCCCCTTCGAGAAGCGGTATCAGATCTATCCATTAGATTCAGCGCCATTACTGACTGATCACCCTTGCTTTCAGAGTAAAAAGTCAAACTGCTCGTGATTTGTCCTAGCGCCTTCTGATTGGTCGAGTTTGTGCCAGGTGGATTCCATGGTGGTCAAAGGTTGCTTCAGAAGGATCGCACGTCAGCGAGACATTGGCCTATCAGGGAGAAGTCATAGCGGGCAGATGAAGTCATAGCGATGACACTTTCACTCGGCAAGACACCCGTCAGTCGGCAAGACCTTGTGGCGAGCAGCCAGAGTTATACCGATCTCGAAAAAAGCCATCGGCAAGACCCCATCGAGTCGGTGAGACCTGATGTCGATGTCCTCATTTTCTAGCGAAGGCACTCCCTTAGACCGAGATTTTTCAAAACTAGCGGGGGTGGGGCCAAGACGAAAACCGAACTGGGACCGGGGGAAGAAAGGGGGCAAAAGCGAAGACAGATGAATCTCGGCGGAAGCGGGACCAGGACCAAATCCGGACCCGAAACAAGAACCCAAAGAAGAACAAGGCAAAACATAAAAGGCGGAACCGGAGCCGGAGCCAAATCCGGACCTAAAACCTTCATCGAGTTTCAAGTTCGGATTCCGACCCGAACCCGCCTCCGACGATACACAAAGACGAAGGGAAAGGGGGCGGAAAAAAGAAGAAACAGAAGGGAAGGAAATAGCCCCGACCACAAAAAAGAGAAAGAAGGGAAAACAAATGAACAAGCCCGGCGGAACCGGGATCGGAACTAAATCCAAAACTTCGGAAAAGTTCCAAGTTTGGATTCAGACCCGATTCCGCCCCAGGCAGAACAAGGAAAAGGAAAAAAGAAAGCAAAAAGAAAGAGGGAAAAGACAAGGCAAAACATAAAATGAAACCCATCCCCAAACTGAAGACCTGCATGCTAGGCTCAACCCTCTTGGGAGCCACATTTAATCCACGTGCCGAATTAAAACATCATTTTCCCCTACATCTACACAAGAAGCAAACAAGTTAAAAAAAAAATGATCCTAATGCAAGTGTTCCTTTATTTGGTCTTCGAGAACCCCTGAAAACATGGGTCATCCTGCCTGATTGAGCCCATAGGTGAAAAATGGGTGGGTAACAGGTACTTACATGTTGAGTTATAGTTTGAAAACCTCTTGTCACTCCCTTGAAGATTGCATCGACTTTGAGTAAGTTGTCCAACGTGAGGCGGAGCAGAGTCTGGTTGAAGTCTGTCAAGATTGACCCCACGTCCCGTCCTTAGATAGAACATAAACTTCTTAGGCCCTACACTCATTTTAAATTCAGTTCATTTTCGATTAGCGTTAGGAAATTTGCACTTACCTGCCAAATCATCCAAATTACATGAAAGCCCTTAACCTACTGTCTGCTATCAACTGCTGAACAATTGTGTAAGTCCTGTTGATGCGTGTTTTATGACACAACAAACATTCTAGAATAAAGTGTCAAAGACGCTCTATCCCCTCTTGAAAAACTACCTCGTATGCTAAAATTGCAAGTAAGATCATACGATAATTCCAATGTTTAAGATAAGTGTGGATGAGCTCTGTGGTTGATGTGATATGCTGGTAACACAAAGGGACTTTATGCTAGGCTTGTTCAATTCACAATGAAGGTTTAGACAATGAAGATCTATGGTTTGGGTCATGGATCAAACAAACTGAAAAAGGAGATAAGGGTTCAAAAGTTCTAATCTACTCCTAAGAATTCAAGAGACAGTATTGACTTGGTGGAACCAATAACCACGCTTTGCTTCACCACGCTCAATGACAACTACACAAAGGGGGGTGCAATCTTCAAGGGAATGTGCTTATGATTTTCACGTCAAGAATAACTACCACCAAATTGGACAATATTTATCCAGACAGAAGTTAAGCGTCCACAAATAAGCTCAGGCTAACTTTACACATTGAACGAAAATCATCCATTCAAAGAAAGTATGAGCAAAAAGTTTCACCATAAATAAATACTTATCAAATCTTGCATTCATCTAACATACATGAAATAAAATATAAACTATGATGAGGGATAAGAACCATGACAACTCCAAAATAAGAGAAGTAATCACCATCAAAACAATGCATGCATTACTTATTACTTTAGCAGTCGTACACAACAATTACTTATCTTAACATGTTTTGCAACATGCTCCCATGCTTTACAAATGAGGGGGTGAGCTCAATTTATAGGCTCCCCGATTACAGTTCAATGGCCAAGATTAATTCAGGATCAACGGCCGAGATTACAGAATAAAACCCTAATTAGGGTTTGTTACAACTAGCTACTCCTCGACCAATGAGAAAATTACATTCGAGGACACTTGTCCCTTTTACTAAATATGAACCAACAAATAAAATAGAAAGTTGTTGCATGTTGATTTGGAATGATTTGATTGGTTGGAAGATGACGAGGCGCCACCTCAATGTGCTGGATGTCTTCCTTGATCACTTTGGTCTTGTTCCTTAGAATATTTTCCTTGCCGATGACTTTATCCTTTGTGCTTTGATCTTGGATGACTTTGGCTTCTTCTTCTCACCTCGCCTTGGAGCACCTGTTTAGACTTGAAGTTATTAAGTCTTTCTTTCTAGATTGCTTTGGAATTTCTTCAAGTGCCTTGAATTTGGAGAGGAACTCCCCTGTGCCTTCGCCACAATGGAGGAAATTGGCACTTTTTCTGTGGAGAATTTCCATACTTAGCCAAATTTTGGCTACTTTGTAATACCTTCAAGATTTTGGCCATTTTTGTGCTCAAATAAACTTCGCCGGTCGATTTGTCTTCAATTTTGAATTTGGCTTGCGTAAGTTGGATGTAATTGACGATGTCCCCGCCGTTGTCTTCATGATGCCAAATTCTTGGCGGACTTCGCGTTGGTCTTTGATGTGCAAGGGTGGACTTCCAAGTTTTCTTTCATCTCCCTTCAAGTCGGACTTTACACTTTCTTTGCCATTTTCCTCTTTGAAGATTAGCTTTGTGTAGTCATCCACCTGTAATAAAACAAATTTATTTCAGATTTTCTCTCTCCTAAAGATAACTTTTCAGGATAAGCTTTGAAAGATTTTTATAAATTTCATTTTCAAACTTTTAATTTTCTCCAAAATGGCTAATCTATTTGATTTTATCTTTTAAATTTAGCCATGGCAAAAATTATTCATTACTCCCAATGTTGGATGAAGATTCTCATTTTCTCTCTCCTGAAATCTGGCCATGTGCTGAATTTTTTAACACTCCCTCTCCTGATATCAAAGTGAATTTTGTTTTGAATTTAAAGCAAACTTTATACTCTCTTCATCATTTTCATCTTGGCATGAGCATATTTCATTTTTAACTCTTCATCTCTATCTCCCGAAATCGGACTTCTCACTGTTTGCCATACTCTCTCTCTACAAGTTGGGCTTGGTGAACACTTTTCCATGGTGGACTTTGCATGTGCTTTGTCTCTTTTCTAAGTGCCAAGGTAGGACTTTCCTCTTGTCCGGACATTCTCACCATTCCCTATGGTGGACTTTGGAGACTTCCATTTCAAATGCAAGGCAGACTTCAAGAAGTTCTTGCCATTGCCTTAGGCAAATTTTTCTTTCCAAATTTATTTTGCCATAACTTTCTTTCCGTCCTAAGTCTCTGGCAAAATTTTCTTTCCGTCTTATTTCATTTGGCCATAATTTTCTTTCAGTCCAATTTCATTTGGCCATAATTTCTTTCCGTCCAATTTCATTTGGCCATAATTTTCTTTCCGTCCAATTTCATTTGGCCATAATTTTCTTTCAAAATCTCAGGCGAAAATAAATCTTGGACTTAGAAAAATATTTCTCCAAGTATGGCGAATTTTCTCAAGGCCAAGCATATTTTAAATATTTCCAATGTCCATACTTAGGCAAAATTTTAATTTTCCTTACTTCTTGGCATGGCGGACTTTCCAATTGCTTAGGCCATTCAACTTTTTCCTCAAGGCGGACTTAGCCTTAGTCCAAGCCATTTAATTTTTTCTTGGCTATGCTTCAGCCACTTCACTTTTTTCACATGGCGGACTTGTCTTTATTTCATGCCACTCAAGGGCGGACTTGACTTCATGTCTTGCCATTTCTTCTTTTGCCTATGGCGGACTTGGCCTATTTCCTTGCCACTCAAGGGCGGACTTTGCTATTATCTTTGCCACTTGGAGCAAACTTCCTTCAACTTCAAGCCATTCAACTTTTATGGTAGGCGGACTTCACCACTTCCCTTGCAACTCCACATTTTGGCTAAGGGCGGACTTAGTGTCATGTCTAGCCACTTTGTGTTTTATCCAAGGCGGACTTGGGCTTGTGTCTTGCCATTTCATCTTTGGCCAAGGGCGGACTTGCCTCTTTCCTTTGCCACTCAAGGGCGGACTTAATCAAATTCCTTGCCATTACCCTTTTTGCTTATGGCGGACTTGACCAATTTCTTTGCCACTCAAGGGCGGACTTAATCAAATTCCTTGCCATTACCCTTTTTGCTTATGGCGGACTTGACCAATCTCTTTGCCACTTTCATTGCTTGGCCAAGGCGGACTTCCTTCCATTCCTTGCCATTGGAGGGTTCATATGATGTTGTGCCATTTCCATTACTTGGCTGAAGCTAGTCACCATTAACCTTTTCTTTATCCTTCATGCTGGTTGGCCATGCTTCCATGAACTCTTGCCATGAATTGCAGTCATACCTGGGCCATTTTGCCATGAATTTCTCAGATTTTTCAGTCTCCTCCATGAATTCTTTCAAATTTCTTCATGGTTTTCCAGATTTTTCACCATTCTCTTCAATTTGTTGACTGATTTTTCATTTTATTCACCATTTTTCTGTGATTTTTTCCAGATTTCTCACCATTTTCTGTGATTTTCCAGAATTTCTCCATGAATCCAAAAAAATTCAAATCAATTTTCTGAGAGTTTTGTTGAGTTTTTCGAACTTCTGAGTGGATTTTCGAAATCCGGACCCCTCCCCAATATAGAAACTTTCTAAAAATAGAAATTTTCCAAAAATAGCAACTTTCTAAAAATAGCCCCTAAAAAATAGGGATCTCAGAATTGCTCAAAAGTGCCAAAAAAGTAGGTCCTAAAAAATAGGGGGCCAAAGTGAAAACCCTAAAAAGTAGGTGTCAGAATTGACCGAAATGACAGTCGATCTTCGTCTCTTGGGCTTCGTAAGCACAATGATGATGTTTGCACAGTGATCCAGGCTCAAACTCTTTTACTTGACTCAAGTGACCATTCAAAAACTTAAACTCCTCATTGCAAAAAGACTAGTGATTAGCAATTGCGACGCCAAGGCAAAACCAAAAAGCAAAAAAAACAAAGGGTCCCCATTTGCAATGGGGCGATGTGTGAAAAGGTCACAACAAGTCCCCTTGAAATACCAGCAAAAACACATCAAGCCAACTGAAGGTATTCCAAAGCATTTCGGAACCTTGGAGTTGAACGTGCGATCTTTCTCGCAATCTTAGCGCACGGAATTCTTTGATCAAGAGAGAATGGAGTAGCCGTTGGCGACTTTATTCTGTGTTGGTGCGGTCACGAAAATCACATCAACAGGACTCTTGGACCTTCTTACTACTATTTGTGCAAAAGCTTACGAGCTATGTATGTATCTTGTGCTTTATTACTTTGTTGATTTCTTTGAGTAGAAAAAGGTTAAAAGTTGAATTATGTTGTGTCATGTTTTCATATTGAAAGGAAATTTTTTATTGAAATGGCATTTTCTTTACTTATTGCTGTTAAAATTAAGAAATTTTTATTGTACGTACGGATTAGGTCATTACAAGGAAAGATCTTTCACTTTCGTAGCAAATGTCCTCTATAAGGGTTTTCGTCCTCGCAAAGCCTTTGGATGAATGAAGTTCAAACCAGCAACAACATGTTATCAATTCTCAAGCATATCCGTAAATGAGCTCCCAAAACTCCTTTTATAACATTTTAGGACAATTTTTGGAAAATATAATATAAAATCACTTTATAAATTAAATAAGCCTTATTACTCCAAAAAGTGATTTATAATATTATTAAACCATTTCTAGCACCAAAAATCACTTTATCAGTGTCCAACATTTAAAACTTTCAATTCTCATTCCAACGAGCTATTATACTAAGGTGCCCATTAAATTATTTTAATAAAACTAGCAACCTTAGTAAAAATAATTAAATTATAGCTCATTAATACATCCGATTTGCGGAAACTATTGAAAAACATTGGAATTGAAATCTGATTGCAGTGGAGTGATACCGTTGATGAATAATGAGAATCGGACCTGACCAGGTGACTTATTATAAATAGATGTTCTCTCCAAAAAATCTTGGAGAACACACTAGAAGTCGAAAATAACTTCAAAAGGTGACATTTTGGTCCTCTAGATCATCTAAGCTCACTGGTAACATCAAATAACCCCTCTAATAAGGTTGACACACACCGAGAAGGTCAGAGCCAACTGCAATGCAAGAGAACCCAAAAAGGGGGACATTACACCATAATTGTAAATGCAAAAAAATGTGACTATTCACACTAGTTTTCAACAAAAACATGACTAAGAAATCATTCCATACAATTTCCAATGTTTGTCAGCTTCAAATTGGAAAATGGTTTCCTTGGATGCATTCATACCATTACACAACATTAGCGTTCAAATCTTGCAATGTTGAGACACAAATAAGCTACAACCATTCATATGCAGATATGCAATCTCCACATGGATGTTCACATATGAAGGCGCAATCTTCACAATTGTTCACATGCACATATGCAGTTTTTATTGATATTGGAACTTGAAGTTCATATTTAATGAACTCATTTTTTAGTCTATGATGTGCATTGAACTCTAATTTTGATTTATATATGAAGAAATTAGTAATATGTTCCATTTCAGTAATATGCATGGTTTTGAAGATTTTTATTTTTTAAATTTATGTATTATTTAATATTCAATAGATTTGCTAAGTTATTGCCAATTTTTTGAAAATTTTGGTTCAGCCAAGTTATTGTTGAGTCTAAGGCTTTCAACTATGCTCCAAAGGCACCTTATCTCACCTATGGATAAATGAAAGGTGTTCATATCTAAGTACCATCTTTCCATCAATGTCATGAGCATCTAGATATCATAAACAAATGTGTGCATACCTCTAAGTTACCCTAATCCCACCTTGTTAAGCATAACAATATCTATTGGTGCGGGATCAATCACAAAGGGTGTGTCTCTAGCCTCAACCTTGTCCTAGATTATAAATTGACAACAAAAGTGTAGTTAGTATCATGTAAAAAAAAATATGCACATTAATACAATACTAAATTAACTCAAAAAAATTACATTTAAGTACATTGGATCCGATCCGTGCGTCAAAATCAAATCAATATCAAATCATACGCATAGATCAGGGTCGTCCAAATATACAGGTCAGTTCTGCAAATTTCACGTGTTAAATTATAAATATCTTACATTATTATTATGAAACTTCAATCATTCTGAAAAAATTACAAAATGCACAAAACCAAAAAAAATTGCACATATTAACTTCAAAAGATCAACTCCATCAATGTATCATTATACCTTATCCATCAATGTGGGTACTGTGTCCTCAACACCCCACCGTCCTGAATAATCAGAGCACTATCTCCCTCAAGGTGAATATAGAAATGAAATGCACCATTCACCTTTTACCTTGCTATTTATAGTTGGATGTATTTCTCAAAATACACTTTTGCATACCCCATTCACAATTGATACAAGATGACACTAAGCACAATTTGTTGAGCACTCGGTGATACTGAGAAGAGGGACGGGGAGGAGGGTGAGGGGCGGTGGGCATGGTTGAATCAGTATCTAACAATCCTTTACTTTTCAAAACTTAGCCAATCACAATTGAAACCATTCAAGTAAGATATAGCAATTAGAAACATAATGAGAACACCACGGCACAATATTGCTTATATATTATAGATTAATCTTCTCCTTCTTGTAGGCTCCAACCTACTATCAAAGTCTCCAATCTCTACACAAACTAAGCTCCAACTCAGCAAGAGGCTCCAACCTCTACTTGATAGGCTCCAACCCCCCACACACAAACTAAGCTCCAATCCAGCAAAAGGCTCCAACCTCTATTTGATAGGCTTCAACTTGTCTAATTCTTCAATGCTGATATAATTAATTCCTTCACCAAATCTGATCCAATCTATGACAATGTCTTCCTCCAACTCTGATCACAAGACATACCAATGTCTTCCTATATATTTCCGCATATATCCTTCATAAATATTTGACTCAGTTCTTCATATACACTAGCACACTTTCTTAATCAAGAGCTACACATATTCTTCATTAATAACATTAAGAATTCTTCAATATAAATCTGATTGACACTTCATTTTTCCTACCTTTTCTCTTTTAAAATCTGCTCTTCTATTCACATATTATTCATTGAATTGTTGCATTTAAATCCACATATCTTCCATTTTTTATATCTTCTCAATCCAAGTAATGGACATGTCCTTTCACAAAGAATACCTCCTTTCACATGAAATGTAACTCTTGATTTCTACCCTTTCATAACATTTAATCCTTGATTATTTAAATACCTTTGATCTCACCTCTTAACACACATAATATTGATCGCTGCCTTTTAGTAGATAATGGGTCGCTTCTCAAACATAATTCTCTATAAATCACTGCTCTTAGTTCCTTAATTCTAATCGCTGCTTATTGGAATTTGCTACCTTTTTCATAGTTGCTGCTCTTAATGTGATCGCAGCCTTCTAATCATTCCTTTATATGTTAATTAAATGGCGATCTTATTGGTTTATATCTGATCAGCCCCATAAATAAATATTTTAAATTTATTCATCCATAGTGTGGGCACCAAAGGTAATAAGGAAGTCAGCCTTATTTTATCTTAATAAAACATTTCATCTCCTCTTTAAACACTACTTTTTAGTTTTCTTAATCCTTAATATGATTTTAATTGAATGTCTTTGTCTTGTTTAGTCAGTATGATCTTTCTTCAATGGTCGTATTATAATCTTTTATTTATGTTTAAATCTTTAATTTAAAGTCCAGGGTTACCCCAAGTTTCTGGGACGGGGACGGCGGGGGACGGCGGGACGAGTCCCCAAGTTTCCAATTTTTGAGGCCAAATTTAGGGACGGCAAGGGACGGCTATATAAAATATAGAAAAAATTAAAATATATAGGGAAACATTAAATATTCATATGAAAACAAGGATACAGCATGCATATATACATTATAGAAACTTAGCTTATAACATTTTTGTTAAGAATTCATTGCCAATATAGTGTTTTTTTCAATTACGATATGAAAATCAAAATAAAAAGAACATGGTACACTGCTGCTGTCCCCTTGGCCGTTCCCGAGACGGGGACGTTTCCGGGACGGGGACGGGGGGGTTTTGACTAGGGGACGCGTCCCCGGGTAACACTAATTTAAACATATTCATCTCTAAGTCGGTCGTCCATGATTTTTTCAACGGAAATGTATAATGGACTATGGCTTCATTAATCATAATCCAACAATCTCTTCATTCATCTTTGACTTCAATGGCAATACTTACTTTGATGTTCTCGTCCAAGGATCAACAAACTTGTTCGTGCATCTTGACATCAATGACAACATATTCCATCGATCTCCACATTAAACTCTTTGGCATCAATGATGACCTTGTCCACCTTTGACATC
Organism: Sequoia sempervirens; assembly: GCA_007258455.2. NCBI lineage: Eukaryota > Viridiplantae > Streptophyta > Pinopsida > Cupressales > Cupressaceae > Sequoia > Sequoia sempervirens. The sequence continues at coordinate 15,070 of VDFB02265405.1, read as the reverse complement.
AATGACAACATTTCCAACACAATTATTGATGCCAATGTGACTTATTGGTGCATTTTCAATCACTTATGTGTCAGGACATTTATTATGATCCTTACTGGCATTTATGACCCATGTGCTTGTGATTGACATGATATTTATTCTTGGTCATCCCACATGTCAATACTTACATTATTCACATTCTATGAGACATAATTCATTATGCCTACTTTGATGTAATACTAAGGTTTGAGAAACCTCTTGAAGTCCTCCATAGCCACCTCCATCTGTCTCTTATTCAAGTGTTGTTCCCAACCTCCTAGAGGAGCATAGTTGGCCAAACCCTTCCCTAAGTAAGCTTTTCTTGGTTGTATGCAATTTCACTCTATTGAATTGATATAACCTTTATTCCCGTAGTGTGGATAGGTTTTTTGGTGAAAAATCTACTTTGAAGCTGTAAAATAAGCCCAAAAAATAGAGTCCCACAAAACATAATTAAGAAATGAAAGACACATTAACACTATACTCCATTCCAAAAAACAAAATATATAAAGATACACTTCCAATGACTTACACAAGACAAAGTAAATACATGGAGAATACAGTTGAGCATTTCTATACAAGAGTTAATAACTCACTGGCATAATGATTCAGACACACCAGCTCTATCAGTGATTTTTCCATTTAAGCATGAATTGGGTAGCCCAAATATAATAGCCAAAAGTTGTTTTGCACCAGAAATTCTTGGTTTGATCACGTTCAATATATCTGAAGTACAATTAAGGTTGACAAAATCAAATTTGATATGACTAATAACAATCCATCCAGTATTTTCAGTTGTTCCTTGTCATAATCATGTTTATTTGTAGGTAACAACAATCAATAAAAAAATTGATGTTCTTAAGTGCAAAGCAACATAACAAAAATAATCATATTGAACATTTCTGGTGATTCAGAAATATCATTAAGTATCGAATACACACATTATACACATGCACAGCTGCACACACAACAAGATAAAATTATTTCTGATTAATATGATATAAAATGTATTACTATCCTGATATAACTTTCATGGTGACTTGATTAAAAACTTAGCATTCTTTAATGCAAAGCAACATAGCAAAAACTTATCATAATGAACATTTCTAAAGATTAAGCAATATCATTAAGTATCAACTTAATATACACATACACACATACATATAAAGTTGGTGCAAGCTAAAAACCCTTCTGATGAATATAACATAAAATGCACTACCATATTGATAAGATGTCCGAGTAATTTCAGAAATATGTTTAAAAAAAGGAATTTAAAAACCTATAAAGAAGGAATGTCAAGAGACTTGGCTGCTAGGCATTGATCCCTTCAATCTTGCTATTTTGTCAACTTGAACTTCATCCTATTTACATGAAATTGTTATTAGGCACATAACAGTAAATAAACAAAGAAGGTAAAATGTATTAATTTGGCAGTTGAAATCACAGTGTATAGTTTATCTTCCCTATTTTAAAGAAATTTTTCTTTCCTACATTGTTTAATTATGAAAAATTAAATAATCAATCAAGGAAGAAAACATCATCCACTTCAAAAACCACAAACATAACAAGCTGATCATAAATAAAATTGGAAGTGCATAAATTCAGGATACGATTGAGGGGGAAACCACCATGATGAGTGAATTTGGAGTTGTAGAAAATACTCCGTCGATTAATCAAAATGTTAGCTGTGTCCATATGTCTCATATGTACCATCAACCAGCAAACACAACTGCAAGAAAACTACACAGATAAAAATCATCAATTTCAACGTCATTTGAAATAGCATTGTCCACAAGAGATCTTTAAAATGCCATACAAGATGTGACTTCAATGCTATAATCCACTTGCTAACTAATATTAAAGGTGAAAATTATGGCCTCCGCTCTCAATGGGATTTATTGGCCAGTTATGGAAATCAAATTGTGGAGGATTAAGGTGGTAAGTAGGGTGCTGTTGGCAATGCTCACAATCCTCCTTGTGCTTACTTCAAGAATGATAGTTCCCTTCTGCATTTGTTGGTCCTTCCCACTATTCTCTTCTAACAATTTAATATATTGATTGTACATATGAAATATCCAATGAGCCCCTCATTAGATCTTTAAGAAATATTAGGATGACTACTGGTTTATCAGCTGTACTATTTAGAATTAATATAATTAGCTTTGTTCATCCAAAAGACAAAAAACACCATTCTCCACAAGCATCAAGTTGCTTTCATGAGTCATATGGATATTAGCTACCAAAAAAGTTATCAATGTTTGATTCCTAACCGATCTATAAACTAGTGTGGATAATTCACTATGTAGCCCTTCACAGCAGATCCTATTCTTACCTGATGTGACTTGATTGCATCAGTTGTTCTTAATGTGGAAGCAAAGAAAAATTGTCCCACACTTGCATCTTAGAGCAAAGAACAAGTTACTCAAGAATGTAATGCAAGAAAAGAACATAAACAGCACTAAATATGACAAAATACCAGCAATATGACCTAGAAACCTGAATTCCATAAGAGTGAGGTGTCATTACTCCTCAAGCCACTATCTCATGAACTGTTGAAATGGTTTCTTTCCTAAACCAAGGTTTAAAAGGACTTCTTCTTGCCTATAACAGAAATATCCTACACCATAGATGTCCACTGGTCTTGCACACTCCCCAAACCTCTGCTACACTCTCAAAGCTTATAGGCTTCTAGTAATAGACCTTTACAGCTTTCTAAAACAATGCTAACCCGAATCCTTACCTACATTGAGGCATGGAGATTTTATAATAAGAAAAACTACAAAGAGTTGAAGAGCTAAGTTAAACCATTATAGAAACTGAAATGAATCTTTTCAACACGTTTTGGAGCTCTCAAACCCTATAGGCCCTACCTCTGTCATTTATGCGACATGTTCCACCATTGTAGAACATGCTCTACTCATCTAGTTTATAACAGGTAGTTTTGAACATTGTCGAAATAGTAAGACATGTTCAACCATAGTCGAACCTATTAGATCTACCTTTTCTTCTATTAGCTATAATGATCCTAGTGAGAAATTATGTAAAATATTCATTTTTTCTTATTTGTGCAAACCATAGTAACGAGGCTCGGACTCGGCTAGGGTGACTCGACTCGCAACTCGGGACTCGGCACCTGGACTCGGCACAAACTCGACAAAATGAAAAAAGTTGAAAAAACCCTAGAAATTTAGAGATTTTTAAGGATTTAAAACTTGTTTCAAGCACCCTTTATTGAATAAACCTTAAAGACACAATAACATCATTAAATAGAAGCAAATTTGATCACATACACAAGTATACAACGATCACATAAGTATAAAGTACACAAATTGTAGTTCAGCTGCTGAAGGAAATAGCATACTTAGATATATAAATATAGTCAAATGTATACAAAACTCATGGAATATGAAATCCATGACATCAAATGTTCCATATAAATATGAAATATCAAAAAAATAGCCACAAGTCTATGGCTTAGTGGAGCCAACATCCTTCCTACAAAAGCTTTTAAGGGTCCTCGATGATGTAGCAGCTGCAACCATAGTCTCCATGCCACTCTCACCAATAGCAGTTGTGTCTCCTCATGCTCTAGCCTCCTCCTCAGCCATGGCTACAACCTCAGCCTCTCTCTCTACCTGGTCCACCCAATCAAGGTCCTCGTCACTAAAGACTGCATCTGTAGCCTCAGTGATCCACTCAGACTATGGATCAATCTCCTCTAGCCTGATCGAGGTGGATTCATGGTCAAAAATCTTCCTGTATCTAAGGCGAAGCTTGTAATGAACATATACCAAATCATTCATCCTCTCCACTGACAATCCATTGCGCTTCTTGGAGTGCATGTGCTCAAACATGCTCCAATTGCACTCACAACCAGATGAACTGCATGGCTGGCTCAATATACGAATGGCAAAATTTTGAAGGTTTGGTGTATTGGAACCAAACATATGCCACCAACTATCTAAAATGAGAAAAAGAAACAAAATCAATCTCATTTCCAACTTTAATTTTCAAGTTTCAAGTTCCAAGTTCAACATTTAATAATAAATCATCATATAAAAAGATGAAAATTATGCCCTTAAATATATTTTTAATGTCGTCCTACTCTCTTTGCACAAATGACGTGAAAAGAAGTCTCCTTGTGCCTTAGTGAAGGCATCTATCTCGTGCACTATTTGTGTAGTAACAGCAGGCAACATCCACTCTATCGTCGAGTAGAGCCCAGTAAGAATCTCTCTATCTGCATGTAGATCACGGCTAAATTGGAAGGCCGGATTTAGGAAACATGCGGCTGCATAGATGGGCCTATGAAGTTGGTGGTGCCATCTTTGATCAATGATCTCCAAAATGGGACAATACTTCTCCTCAACTCCACCATAGACGGATCTGTTGATGTGTTTTTTGTGACCGAACCAAAGAGCAGAATAAAGTTACCAACGGCTACTCTATCCTCTCTTGAACAAAGCCTCCTGCATGCTAAGATTGCGAGAAAGATCATGCATTTAACTCCAAGGTTCCTTCTTACAATGGATATTCTCAGTTGGCTTGATGTGATTTGCTGGTAATCTCAAGGGGGACTTACACAATTGTTCAGCTGAAAATCGAAAGGGACGTTTTACAAGCTTCAAAAGATTTGGCAATGAAGCACAGGTTTCCTAAACTAACCAGAAAATACTGAATTTAAATGGTTGCAGGGATAAAAAGGGCTACAATCTACTCTAGATGCGGGACGTGGAGATCAAATTTCACAAACTTCAACCAAACTCCGCTTTGCCTCACTTCAGACAGCATTCGCAGAACCGGTGCAATCTTCAAGGGGAGTAACTAGAAATGTTCAAATTACAATTCAACAATGAAGACACCGTCACGACGACGCATACCAACATGAAGATCGTAATCGAAGTTAAGTCCACAAGTTTCCAATTCACCACGCAAGGCGAACTCACCATCAGCGAGCCCACTAGTGATATGGATAAACAAAGTTTGCTCAAATTGAAGACCACATTCCACAATTACCAGCTACTTGCATGAAATGAAATTTATTCTACTTTAAGTTCTACTTTAAAATGCTAAGTGATTCGGAAGGACGAAGGAGCCTTGCTAGCTACTCACAACAAAAGACGAAATCATCATCAATAAAAACTATTTTTATTATGAGATTGTTCACAACAACTTCTTACAAAGCATTCAATGAGAAAGCTTTCCTTCTTCTTCAAAACTATGCTATGCTACCAAACTAAAGCTAACTGCTATGCTATCTCTCCCTTCTATGCTCCTCGCTCTCTAATGAAGTACAAATGAGGGGGGATGCCCCTTTTATAGCTGACCAATATGAATGGACGGCCCAGATCGAATTACAATGGACAGCTCAGATTGAGCCACATAAGCCTTGAACAAGATTCTACACTAATAACCGCCAGAAGGTGGAAGAGTGGTGCAATAAATGAGCACAAAATGACAAAATCCTCCCTTTGACCACTACGAGCAATTAATGCCCACTCCTCTTCCAGAAGATTCTCGTCGAGGAATGTGTTCCCATTGTTCTGCTCCTTGACTGTAAACTCTATGAATCTGGCCAACACTGCTCCAACTTCTAGGATTGAGATGGCAGGTACGTTAAGCTGTTTGACGATGATCTTCCTCCTTGTTGTCATTGCACCTTTGGTTATGCGGAGTATGCTGGAGAACATCCTGCTGGGTCACTACTGGAGAAGGACTTCACACCTGGGAAGAGTTCCTCTATTTTGTTCTTCAATCCATCCCATTGTCATTCTTTAACATTGAAGCCTTTTGTTCATTCCTCATCCTTAGCCTTGAGGGCGTTTTAGTGCTTGGGGATGATCCTTAATGCCTGGGCCTTCATCTTTTTCTCTACTCTGATCTTTCCCTTGGACTCGCCCATTTCTTCCTTGCCACCGACCTCTCTGAGTTGGGTGCATATGAGACCTTCGTGGAGAAATTCCAACATGTAATTCCTCTATCCTTGTTCCATCACCTCAAGTCATTGGACTTTGGTCCCGGCATTCATCCTGCAAAACCAAAAGAAAGAGCATCAGAACACTTATAATATAAATTCACTTCTCACTTACCTGATCCCCGTGTTCTTATTTCCAAGGCCTGATTGATCTCTGGATCTTGACAACATTCATCATTTTTTTTCCAGCAAACTTTGCCTCCTTTATAACCTTTCATCATGGGCGTATTTTGATGGGCTTTGCTTCATTTTTTCCTAAAGCAAATTTCTTCATCTTGAGGGTGCATTTGGGATGGTGTTTCATTTCTCCCTTAGAAAACTTCTCACCTTGATGTCTCTTCCTTGAGAGCAGTGATCAGTACTGATGGCCATTAGCCTATTCCAGAGGCCCGTAGGCTAGTCGGAAGCTGGAATTAGGGTTTCCTATTTTCTAGGAGGTTGTTTCTCCACTTTTCGGTGGTTTGCACTTGGAGTTTTGGATCTTGGATTGCGGATTCTTTTTGGGTTTTCAGAGAGCTTTGCAATGGTATGCCTTGCACTTTGATCCGAGCAACTTTCTGAATTTATTATTTTTAGTAAATTCTATTTTTGGCAGTGATCCAGTTGGCATCAACACAGTTGGCTTTCCTCTTCAGGTAGTTGAGTGGGTAATGTTGATTTTGGCTTTGTGGAGAAATTATTGATGGATATTGAATTATTTAAGTTGCTAAGGTTATATTTTAATATTATGACCCCTTGGCCTAATATTAAAACTTTAAGTTGTTTTTGAAAATGTCAGAACCCTGGTGGTTCTCGGTTTCAAACCCTAATTGTTTTTGTATTGTTTTTGCAATTTTTGGTTTTTTGTGATTTTGAGGGTTTTTTGACAAAATAATAAATGCTGCGATTTGTTCTAGAATTTGATAATAAATTCATAAAAAATTCATACATGCATGGAATGCGTAGAAAATTGTCCAGAATAGAGTGGCGTACTTTTATTTCAATTTTTCCAGAGCATACAATATGTAAATCTAAACATGCAATGAAAATACATTGATATTATTGAAAAAACCTGGGTGGCGGCTGCAATAAATGTGATAGTACGGCCAGAAATAAATGAAGGAATCTCGAGCTCAAAAACCAATGCAAAAGTGTCCAGTAACCACTGCGTCCAAAGTCCACTTGCCAGAATCTGAAGATGGAAGGCGTTTCTCCAGAGACAAGAAAGTACGGCCTTGCTGGTACGGCCAAGTACAGCAATAAATGATAAGTACGGCTCCTTGAGATTCGTGCCAAAACACTGATGAATGGTAATGGATGAAATCGCCTCAAAAGGAAGATGAATATCTCTGCTGATCACTGATGAATCTGTCAATCAATCCAATCTGTAACTCCTGAATGAAGTCACCCAGATGCAAGCTTAAACTGGTATTTCACAGCCTCAGTCTGCCTAATCTCTGAAGAGTTTTCGTTCTCCAGAAACGATCGTCTGCCAGAAACCCTAAGGTTTGCAAACTCCAAAGCTCAGATGCAAGAAGACAAAATTGAATAATAAACATGATAGTTCGATTTTGCCTGTGAAAGGTATATATTGCCTTGAAGGAAAATTCGACCCAAATCTCCTTTAAAATAATCATTTAAATTAATGATTTAATTTGCACTTTTGACTTAGGAGAAATAATTAATTATTGGCGTCCCCTTTTTAATGAATATAAATACTCATTAAGTCACCTTTTAATAATATATTATAAAGTATAATTAAATACTTTATAATTAAGCCAAATAATTAAATATTTAAATATTTCAATAAAGTGACTTTAATATAAAGTCAAATTATTAAATATTTAATAACTCATTAATTACTCCTTATTTCTCCGTCAAATCAACCAACTGCTGAACTGGGTCGATTCTGAGCTGAATGGCTGAACCAGGTGCCCTGCGCGAAATAGCAGCTTCCGCCTGACCTAACTTTCTAAAATTAGAAAGTTTCCTGAAAATGCTCCTGGAAGAGTGCAAAGGCCAACGTCTGGCTGGGCTACGCAGAAGCGAACAGCGGCTCGGATGATCCCTACGCACCTCACGATGCGACCTCGAGGGATCGAGAAATGATAGGCCAACCTTGATGCGGTTTGTCGACTAGGATGGGGACATGTGATCCGCCCTCCACGGGAAATTGCTTGTCCTCAAGCAATCCTCAGCTTCTGGATCTTTGTAAGATCTCCTCGACTCCCATGTAGCATCCTCAACTGGCAAATCTCTCCACTTGACCAGATATTCCCTGATCACACGCCTCCGTAGGTGTCTCTCTCTCATCTCGAGGATAGTCTCAGGTACTAGTATCAATTTCCCTTCGTCATCAAGGGGTGGCAAAACTGGAGAAGGTATAACATGCTGACCCAATGCCTTTTTCAGGCGAGAAACGTGAAATACATTATGGACCTTGCTATCAGCTGGCAAGTCCAACTCATAAGCAACCTCGCCCACTCGTCTGACAACACGAAATGGACCATAGTAAGCGGGTTTTAGTTTCTCTGCCCCACTCTTCCGCAGAGTAGACTGACGATACGACTGCAACATGAGGTACACCATATCACCCACCTCAAAGGTACGCTCAACCCTCTTCTGATCAGCATACTGCTTATGCTGATTCTGTGCCCGCTGGATATTGTCTCGGAGAGACCTCAAGATGTCCTGCTGACTCTGCATCATATCCCCTGCACTCGGCACTCTGCTATCGCTCAATATCAAATCCAGAAGATTGGGCGCCTCATACCCGTACAAAGCCATAAAGGGGGTCATCTGTATCGTCATATGGTGAGTCGAGTTATAACAATACTCGCACAAGTAGATCCATCTCACCCAAGCTCTCTGCTGACCAGCTATATAATTGCGCAAATAACCTTCCACCCACTTATTGACAATCTCTGTCTGTCCATCTGTCTGTGGATGGTAGCTGGTACTCGGTGTCAGTTCGGTTCCGCACAGCCTGAACAACTCCTGCCAAAAGTTGCTCATGAACCGATTGTCTCTATCGCTGACTATCGTCCGAGGCAATCCATGCAGCCGGAATACCTCTCTGAAAAACAACTCTGCAGTCTGCGATGCTGTGAAAGTAGTAGTAATCGGGAAAAAGTGTGCATATTTAGTCAACCGATCCACCACTACGTAGATGCAATCTTTACCTTGGGCTTTCGGCAAAGCCGTGATAAAGTCCATCGATAAACACTCCCACTTCCTATCAGGTATCGGAAGTGGCTGGAGCAATCCAGCAGGATAAGTGTGCTCCTGCTTGTTCTGTTGGCACACAGAACACTCACGGACATACTGCAAAACATCAGTTTTCAGCCTTTTCCAAGTAAACCGTTCCCGAACCATTTTGTAAGTCTTGTAGTATCCAGGATGGCCCGCCATAGGAAGGTTGTGAAAGGCTCTCAAAACTGTAGTCCGTACCTCAGAGTCAGGAACCAAAAGAATTCGCCCCTTGTAAATGATCAAGTCATCTACAATAGTGTACCTGTCATCCTGCTCTGTCCTGTCAATGATGCTAGAAGCCCATGGGTTCTTAGCATACTCAGCAATAATCTGATGCCTCCAATCCTCTGTGATCTGTGCTAAGGCATTCAACTGGGGTCTGCGAGACAAGGCGTCAGCTACTATATTCTGCTTCCCCTTAATGAACGTAATATCGAAGTCATATGACTGCAGTTTACTGACCCATTTCTGCTGCCTCTCATTCAAGTCTCGCTGTCCAAGGAAATGTTTTAGGCTGTTATGATCTGTGCGAACACTGAATTTGCTACCTACCAGGTACTGCCTGAACTTAGCCAATGCATGCATAATGGCTAACATCTCCTTGTCATAAATACTATAAAATCTCTCAGGACCCCTGAGTTTCCTGCTCTCAAATGCAATCGGGTGTCGCTCCTGCATCAAAACGGCACCAATGCCCTCTCCTGAAGCATCACAGAATAAATCAAATGACTTCGTAAAGTCAAGCAATGCTAACACCGGACATGAAGTCATGACCACCTTAAACCTGTCAAAGCACTCCTGCGCCTGTGGTGACCAAAGAAAAGCCCCCTTCTTCGTCAAGTCAGTAAGGGGTGCGGCGTGACGTGAGAACCCGCTAACAAATCTCCTGTAGAATGCACACAACCCAATGAAACCTCTGAGCTGCGTAAGGTTCTCAGGTACTGGCCAGTCAACAATAGCTCGGACCTTTTCGGGGTCCATACTCACTCCCTTGGCACTGATGATGTGCCCCAGATATAACAACCCCTCCATACCGAGCTCGCACTTGGATTCCTTAGCATAGAAAGACTCGTCTACTAAGATACCCAAGACTGTATCCAAATGAGCAGTCTCATCCCATGACTGCTATAAACCAATATGTGCGTCGAAGAAGACTAACATCTCCTCAGGCCCGAGCCTTGAAAACCACGTTCATAGTTGCACGAAGGGCAGTGCATTGGTTGGCAGAAGGGCACCAACCAAGAACTTGGAAGTGACGCAATGACCAGCGGCGGTTTTTCTCTCAATATCCTGCTCCCTCATGCGAGATCACGATGGTACCACGATCTCAAATCAATCTTCGTAAAGAAGACAGCTCCGTGCAACTCATCTATCAGCTCATCAATGCGTGGAATAGGGTACCTGTTCTTGATTGTTCTTTTGTTGAGCTGCCTTTAATCAATACACATCCGAAGTGATCCGTCCTTCTTCTTCACCAATACAACCGATGAAGCGAAAGGAGACTTGCTAGGTCTGATATGGCCGCGCCGTAACGAACGGACGTTCATAAATAACGGTGGACGGATATGGGTAGGGAGTGATCCTCGCGGAGCTTTCGCGCCCTCCTCCAGCTCAGCAATAATGCTCCGTACCCTGTCAGGTCTGCGGTGGAATATCACTAAACACTTTGGAGTGTTTAGTCCTCCAAGCCTCGCGTATGTCGAGGTGGTACTCACCCATGCAGCGACTCTGTGGTGGCATCAATATGCACTCGACCGCCCGATCAACCATATCATGGCAGTGAGCCTCTCCATCCGTCTGAATGAAACCATCCTCCGATTACTGTCCCGAATCGCCTTGATGACATGTGGTCTCCCGTCAACCTTGAATTTCATTTCCATATCCCGTAGGTTGAGCGTGAACTCACCCAAATCATGCAACCATGCCATCCCTAATACAACATCTGTATCCCCCATATTAACAACATAGAATTCAGTCTTGAATTCATAGTTGTTCAATCTCATCGGAAGATCAGTAATCTTTCTGTCGCACCTGAGAGTATATCCGTCAGCCACCTTGACTCGAATACCCTCGAAAGCCTCCGTCTGGATGCCACGCCTCTCAACTAAACGTGCATCAATAAAATTGTGAGTAGCACCTGTGTCCAACAATGTAATCACTTTCTGACCTGCTAAGAGCCCACGAAGTCGAAATGAACCATCTCTCTGAAGACTAGTCAGATGGGCTTCCTGTAGCTTCCTTCCACCTTCATTCTCACCCTCATTTTCGGACTTCTCATCATCTGAAGGCTCGGAATCAGCTTGCTGGTCTGACAGATCAGATTGCTCTTCGCCCTCATAAAACCACTCCATTTGGTTATTTTTGACTTTCGGACGAAGTGGGCATATGTGTTTTTCATCATAGGGTGCCTTGCACCAAAAACATAACTTTTTCTTACGTAATTCATTCAACGTTTCCCTGTCAAACGGTGGTGCATTCTGTCTCTTCGGATCCTGTTGATCCTTCCTCCTGTCAAAGGGTCTATTTCTGTCATTGTTTCTATCGAAAGGCCTGTGATTGAAGTTGGATGCCATTTTGAAGGGGGAATTGAAGTCAACTCAAATTTGAATTTGTTGACTCCTTGTGATTGGGCGCACCTTCTAGAGACTTCTGGAGATTCTTTCAAGAGCTTATAAAAGGAGGCCTCTATTCTTCATTGGGATCATCTCTTGTCTACTGTACTGTTATGCTGCCGAAATGGTGAGTGAGTTGCTTCAAGGAAAGCATACCTCCTAGCTTGGGCTTAGTTTCTTGCTTGAAAGATAGCAACTAGCTAAGATAATGGTTGTTCTTGACTCTTGAGAACAAATTGAGCACATTGTAATAGAGTTCCTTGCAGTTCTGTTAGTTTTTGAGTTGTTGGTCCAGTCATAGCTGAAAGTAGTTTTTACTCATAAGTCTTAGAATATTTTTTATTTGGTTATGGGTGTTTTTCTAATGCATTTCCCAACTTGGGGCGACCCTTCCTAGTGAATTTCAGAATTTAATGTTGAGTGTTGGATTTTATATCAAAAAACTGCCCTTCCAAGAGAGCTGCCCATCTCTGTGATGTCTTGGAATGTGTGCACAAAAAAAATACTTCATTTTGTTTGCAGTTTCTCAGTCATGTCATGGTCGCCATCATCTTAGAGTCCATTTGCATCAGATTTCAGGTCATTTGGTGAAGTGTGGAGTGAGTTTCAAACATTTTAGTGAGTCATTTAGTTGTTGGTTGAGTATTTTCAGTAGCTGGTCTGTCATAGCAGATTTTAGAAGTTGTCCTTTTGAGTTGGATTCTTGTTGGGAGAGTTATTTTGTAGATTGGAGAAACATATCTGATATTTGCAGCAATAATACTCTTCTAATACAGTGTTACTTGCAGGAAAGATATTCATTGTAAGGCTTCTACAGTAGTACTGTTCAGCCATCTTAGTTTCTTGCAATTTCCTATTTCCCACGTTTGTGGAAGAGACTAGTCCTTGCTCCGTCTATTGTAATTCCCACGTTTATGGAAGAGACTGGCCCTGTTCAGTCTTACTTTTTTGCATCTTTCTTTTTGTACTGCCCACTGAATAAGTGGAAGGGGCTGGCAAGCCGCCCAATTACTTTCTTGCACTGCATTGTAATCATCATACTGCTAGTCGGCTGTGCCGTCAACAAATTCATAAGACCCCCAGCACCATATGCTAGCACCTCACCCACATCGGGTCTTGGTGCACATTCTTGGGTTGGGTTACTTTCAGCATTGTTCTTCATTTCAAGTACTGACGATCCTCGGCACCATATGACAACACCATTCTCATCTTTGGATTGAGTGTGCATTCTTGGTGTAGAGTTACTTTCCAGCAGTATTTGGTTTTGGGCTAACCTTAACGGGTTCTTGATTTACTGAGTTGCTCATTGAAAATTCAAAAAAAAAAATTGGTTGGCTCATTACACCCCAAATTTGCAAAGGTTACCCCTCCAAATTTTGTCTCAACCTTGTAGTGCTTCTAGTTATGCGTGCAGTTAGAGTTTCTTTGATGCCATTCACATGAAGAACCATAATAAGTTAACTCAACAGCGCCTCAATGATCTTGTTTTTGTGCAATACAACCTTTGGCTTTACACAAGAAAGGTGGAGAACCAACTAGAGGAGATTATTGATTCAGGATGAGATTGATCCCTATAGTGATAGGATCGTGTAGGATGATGAGCCCTCCATATTTACAGGGGATGAGATAGTTGATTTCAAGAGGCAAGCTATGGAGGATGTGGCTAGAACAAAAGCAAAGGAGATTGGATTAAATGACATTGATATGGTAGAGGAGTCATTGCCATCTAGCAACAAGGTGAAGCCACAAGCACAGTCTTTTAGGCCACAAAGGGAACCACAATTGAGTGCAAGGACCATACCCGCTACCCCCCAATTTTTCACTAGGTTGGGGAAGAGGAAATTGTAAAAGCTTGTAATTTTTTACTTATGAAGATGATTTTTCAAAGACAATCATCATAAATTCATAATAGTTATCAGTTAGTAGTTAGCTATTGTATCCACTATCCAGCTTTGCATGATGATGCGATTTTGTAATCTATATGTATTCAAGAATCAAATTTAATAGAAAACACTTCCTTGTGTTTTTTCTCATTTGAGACATTTTGTGATTGAAATTTGCAAAAAAATTATGTTTTTTTTTTTAAATTAGTATTTTTTAGTTAAGCTGTTGCCAACTCGAAAAGTTTGCGCTTGCCGAGTACTCTCAAAGTTTGGGTTTGCAAACTTTGGTAGCAAATACCCTATCAAGGAAGCCCACTCTATGCTTCATGATTGATATTTCAGCAAATTGGAAAGTTGAAACCTTAGTAGAATATTCCAAGAATGCCTTTGCTACTGACATAATGGAAGGTAAGTTAATATATGATAGCTAATAGGTAAAAAATGAGCTCATACTCTACAAGGATAGAGTATATCTAGTCCCTGAGTCAAAAATGAAGGATAAAACTTTAAGAGCAATCCATGATACCCCCTTGGCAAGACACCCGAGGTATTTCAAGATATACAAACAGATTGGGGAAAAGTTCTCATGGAAAGGACTCAGAGATGACATCCTTAAACACATCAAAGAATGCATGGCTTGTCAACATAATAAGATTGAGCAATCTTTTCCAGCAGGTCTATTGCAGCCTCTACCTAATCCAAAGCAAAAATGAGAGAGCCTCTCACTAAATTTCATCACAAGACTCCCAAAGGTGCATGGTAAGGTCTATTTTTGTTCTGGTTGATAAACTTACCAAGTATGCACATTTTTTTGCTATCTCTTTTGAATATGAGGCACCTCAAGTAGTTGGATTGTTCTTCAAAAAGGTTTTTAGACTCCATGGTTTGCCTCAAACAATAGTTAGTGATAGAGATAGCAAGTCCCTTAATCTTTTCTGGTAGGAACCTTTTAAATTGACAAGAATTTAGCTTACTCCCAATACCAGTTATCACCCTCAAACCAATTGGAAAACTGAAATTGTAAGCAAATGGTTTGAGGGTTACTTGAAAGTTTGAAACACTATGTAGCAGAATAGCAAAAGACATGGATCAAAAGGCTCTATCTTGGAGAGCACTTCTATAATACCACACATCACATGTCCATTGGTATGACTCATTTTGAAGCTTTGTATGGGCTTGATGCTTTATCTTTTATGGATTTGATTATCACTAACAACAAAGTGTTAGGAGCAAAAAACTTGGTTCAACAAAGATGAGAAACTTTGAAAGTATTTAAGGAAAATATCCAATAGGTTCAAAATTAGCAAATGATGTATGCAGATTAACACAAATTGGAGAAAGCTTTTTAAGTT